>JARBER010098602.1:0-11379 GCA_030265075.1 Balanus glandula
TGCAGAAATTTTAAGGAAAATTAATCGAGCCGATTTCAAACGGGACGACCCCTACCGATTTCCAACACAAACCCGCAATCACCCCCGGAGAACGGGCTCAGATTGTTTTTCAACGAAAAACACAATTCTAAAGAATAGTGTTATATCTATGAACACAACCTTCGGTTACTATAAAGGTCATGTTCGGGAGATCAGTCTCCATGCTATGGCTTTTCAGACCGTTAAAACATTTCGCAGATACAACACATACCTACCTATTGATGACAAACAGCAGTCGTAAGCTCAGTTCACTGACAAACACACGCTGATGTGACGGTGCACGGAGGTATAACAATACATCTTTTTCAGCGTGAAGACTGCTTTTGAGTCCCGCGGTTGGCCACGCTTCCAGCCTCCTGCCCTTGGCCTCTACCACTGCTCTACAGAGCCGTGCAGCGCGATAACTATAAAAGCGCTTTGCGAGCTCTGTTCGTACGCGCGGTAGCTGCAGGACGCCGGCGGAGGTAGACCAGAGGCCTCTTGCACCAACAAATCTACCTCGGTAAAACTCAATTCTACCTAGAATTGGTAAACCGCAGATGATGCCATGCTCCGAGCCCATGTGACTGATATAGTAGAATTCTTCACTAATCGATTTGGCATTGCCTGACATAGTGTTGTGTAGAGTTTGGACCACTTTGGTCAATCATAAATTGACATATTCGATCTTTAATGGTTTACCAATTCTTGATAGAATTGAGTTTTGCCTAGGTAGATTTTTGGTGCAAGAGGCCTCAGGTGTCTCGAACGGACACATTCTTGCGGTGAACAATGCAGTCACGCAGACGACGGCGCAAATAATTGGTACAGCAATCGAACACAAAAAAAGAGTCTCGCTTACTGATTACTTCCTCGACATTAGGCCACTCGAGTATGTTTAGAAGCGGTGAGACACTCTGCGTTTTGCGAGTACAAAATACAATACGAGAGCAGTGGTTTATGACTCTCTGAATGCGATGCCTCTGCGTAAGACCACGTCCGCCCCAAACAGTCAACCAGTATAAAATATGAGGAAAGGTAAGCGCTTCTATCAACAACTTCTTTACTTCCGTCGACAGTCCACAGCAAAATTTAGAAAGCCCATGTAGTGATGCATACAAACGCTTTACAACCAGAGATACTTGTGCCTCCCATGATAAATTCTCATCAACAACTATGCATAGGATCTTAGCTGCAGCAGGATGAACTTAGAACAGTGGCATTAACAGTAATAGATAATTCATCAGAAAGGTGACGTTGACGTGTCTTGAGCAGCAGCATTTCTGTTTTATTCGGGTTAATTTTAAGACTATTTGCAGCAAACCAGCAATGGGCTTCTTTCAAAGTCTTTGAAACGCGTTCTTTCATAGCATATAGTTATGTCCCCTGGCAAGTTAGAGTGCATGAACTGGACATCATCCGCGACACATGACAGTTCTGCGTCATTTATGTGAGATGCAAATTCATTGGTAACTAGAAGGTATAAGACTGTCCAATCAGTGACCCCTGCACTACCCCATGTGTCAACGGAGCAGTGATACCATCGCCTATGCGTTCAAATCGGCTGCTTAACCAGTTCTGAAACCAGTGCTCATCAATTATATACCAGCTGAGCTTTTCCATGAGTAAGTGATGCAGGACGCTGTCAAATGCGTTTCAGGTGTCCCCTTTTGCTGCCACTGCTAAGCCGGCAAACTGTTCTAAACATATATAATCAACCCATGAGAATACCGTACAGGCACCCTAGAAGGCATCCGTGACACTAGTGTATCTATGTGGTGGTGGTGGTGGTGGTGGTAGGGGGGTCGAATTTGTCGTCGTACACGCTAGGGAACGATCATGTACGCCTACAATGTGCCGATGCCGTGAGACTGAGACTGATGCGATAGTTGATCGATGTCGACAGGACAGGCGGACAGGATAGCTCGTGCTGGGCTATATGATTCGCTATCATTGATGTTATTTCACAGCCTGATGCCATCAATACGTGATATAATTATTTGTAAGTGATAAATAAGCGTCCTATACCAGTTACGCTATACCCTGGACTAAGACGGATGGGTGCGGGATCGTGTAAAATTGATCATGACCGTGTTTAAATGAAAAATAAACAGTTATTTTGTGATATGGTAGCTTATCTGGACACCAATAGCTCCATATTTCCGATACTGACGGCAAATGTCATGCCTCTAATGCTATTCCAGATGATACTTTAAGCAGCCTCGCTACCTCCAGCAATCCTGCAGTCCATGTTAGATGACGTTTCGTGGAAGACTCCCATTGCTCCTTCTTGACTATAGTATAGTATGTAGGACATTGGTTAACAACGGCAATAGTAAGGTATGTATTACCTGAACCAGGGTAATACCACAGTGAAAAGGTAATACCAGAACGACTCGTTACCCCTACCCCCTATTAATATCGGCACAGGCCAGAATCTCCGTTTTAAGCCATGCGGTACAGCATAGTACTGCAGGCGCTTACTACTAGTGTCATCTAGGGGCAGGAATATAAGTACACATGCATGTGATACAGAGCTAGTGATACACTGTTATCCCACACCGATAACTGTCTTTGCCATTGAATCGCGTGCTAAAGATATTTTTTAATCGACCGTGAGTTAACAAGGAAGTTAATCACCATATGGTGATTATCAATCTGAATAATCCACAGCTGTGAAATTTTCGGTTGAGGGCATTGCCAAGTCAGTGGAAAGATGTGTCAAGGTTCGATTTTCTTTAGTGTAGCGGCGCGGGATAAAATTATTACACCACTCGCGAGTATAAATATGCGTTAATCAACTCGGCTTCGCCTCGTTGATTAACTGCATATCTATACTCGCTCGTGGTGTAATACATATTATAGCCTGTCGACTGTTCAGTGACGTTCAGTCTTTGCATTTCCATGATATGCATACGCTATGCACTTGGTTACGTAACATGTCAAATCGATTCCATTCATTACTCGGTGGAAGTGGTGACTGGTTACCCTGTCAGGGAAATATCGTGCTTGAATATAAATGACACCGACTTAGCTGGGATATTCAATATTTGCCGGTCTTTGACTATCAGGATTCTGCTGAAGAAGCTAAAACACTTACGGCTCTGCTTCACACTTATGCTATTTTTTTCCTTAACCTATTATTATTAAATTTGGTACATTCTCCCTGGCAGTTTGATTTACCTAGTTTGACGTTAAATCCTTATCAGCGTCAACGCGTTATATTGAACAGTGTGGTGCATTGCTCCAAAAATTTGTGAATTTTTGTGGGAAGTGACACCCAAATGTGAATAATGTTTCACTCTCATTCCCATTTTAGAAGTGAATTTTCCACTCCCTAGTCATAAATTCTGAAATTGATTCAGACATACCCACATATTGACAAAATGCATCGTGTTAATTAAACCTACGGCTATTCCTGTTCCAAACGAATTAATATAATTCCATTTTGTACATCATTGTCCACTCTCATGGCCTTTTTGGGCCAAAAGTGTTCACTCTGACTGCCTGATTATGTATGAAGGCTTTGTCTCGTTTGGTTAACTTTGAATTTGGCAAACACTGTTGTCACTGATGTTTGCAAAGAGACGGTTCAATGTTGTATACACATTTTGCACACATGGATGTCAAACGTACGCATTCATTGGAAGTTTTATAAGTTGTAATTAACGAAAGTTGATCTGAATGCTTTTATTCTTTGCCTTACCTTTCTTTCATCTGACACCCTGCTTGCGTTAACTTATCTATGTCTCGAAACTCCTTCCATACGAACTAGATACTCAGAGTCGACATTCGAAACTATCCATCACACCCAGAAATTATGACTAAGTGTCCCTTATGTCACCTAAATCGGCTGTCGGTATGCATCCTTATTTTATTCGTCCTCATGCTCGGCATCTCTGCCATCCTCGGCACGACCTCGTCTCCGTCCTCATGCCGTCTGAATTGGCAGCTCTTCTTGCTCTCTATCTCCAGAGACAGATCCCATCAGACATCTCCATCCATCTCCCTGCTTTGTGAGGCCCGGGCCGCTCCGGACGGTGCCGTTTCTGGACCGGGCCGCTCCGACGGGGCCGTTTCTGTGGAGGCAGACGTGGGCTAGGGAGGTCGTTCCTGGGTGGGGAGGCGGGCCGCTGAGGTGGTCCCCGGGTGGTAACCAGCCCCGGTCCAGCAGAGGGGCTCAGTTAAGAGGGTGGAGACGGACGGCTCCTCTCGTCGGCCCAGACGGCGGTCTCCGTCCGGTGCCAGGTCAGCCGCTCCTCTATCACGCCATGCCGACCCGAATTCAGTGTTGCCAGGTGGACCGATTCAGTGTTGCCAGGTGGACCGAGCGCGTGGGTGGCATGATGGATGGGTGGCGCCGTCATGCGGTCGTATATTTTTGGGTGGGATTTTCACATTATTTACCGCGTATTTGGGTGATTCTTCAATGACTGATAGTCACTTTCAAATCACTTTCACTTACAGTGATAGCAATGATAGTGATTCACAGAAAAGGTGATGCGTTTTCTGATAGGGCATCGTCTTTTACCGGGTAGGGATTTCCCCCGCTATAAATCAGACTACTGGCATCCGCGGGCTTCTGACGCAGAACTGAATGGACATACCTGTCATGTTTTTAGATGTAGCCATGACATCCTTATTACCATTGCAGCGGGGCCCTGAAATCGAGTTCTGCTAATTCGATCTGCTTCTGTGAAGTTATGTCATCGTGATCGTCACCAAGAGATGAGAAATTCCCGGCCACAAGCGGTACCGTGCTAATCGTGGTCTGCTTTGTGGACACACATGTCAGGATGTGTTAATTTCATACCATTTGACGAGCGGTGCTAAGTCTCCCTTTTTAGCAAAACATTTTCTCCGTGATATTCGCTTCTGGTAAGGCGACGTCATCCACGAGAGAAGTGGGCTTCCCTGTCGTAAATAAGCTGGGGAGACAGTGGCCACCTGATGTCTTTCGCAAGCAAACATGGGATTCCTGAAGCACTTGCGAAACATGCTCTGGTAACAACCAGCGACGAAGCTAGGTTCATAGCAATCCAGCTGCTTCATGGTGAACTCTTGAACTCTGTTGACGTCCAAAGACGTGTTCTTCGATAGTCTGTAGATGTGTCATCCTTCCTTCTTTGGTGGAAAAACAGTCAGCGCAGCATCAACCAACCTCAAACCTCATGAAACCTCAGTCAACACCTTGTCAACCCCGCTTTGTCAAAATCAAAGACGATCCTGCAGTTAGCAGCATCGGGTTCCAATGCTCTGCCTGATCCCTGGCGAGTGGCCATCTGATGCCACACAAACAGCGTCTGCAGCCTGCAGCACAGTGCAGAGCTCTGTGCAGATCCTCCGGCGGGAGAAACAGCTCCGCTCCACAGGGGGCTGCTCGTCCGGCTGCACAATGGGCCCCGAACGTGACGCAGCACGTCATAATTACATCTTGTCACTAACCGTTAATTTTATAACATAACGTTGGGTGTGTTGTTGATAAAATTAGTTTCATTACATTTGGGAAAGATATGACCTTGCAACAGGCACAATTATATCCAAATCTGGTTCAGATTTTGATGTCAGGAGCGTTGCAAACACAGCTGATGTAGTCTTTGGTAGATCGACCAAAATATAAACCCTTGATATTTTATTTTTTGGCTGTTATTTGGTCCAGCCCAGGGGCTTATCAAAAGCGGCAAAGTCAGCTGTGCCAACGAAAAAAGAATCCTTGCAACAGTTTTCAAGATATAGCCTTGGGCGCTTTTCCGAGGTTACGCAGCAGACCTACCTTTGTCGGCCGTAGCTCACAAACCATCATAGTTACGCCCGTTACCCCATCAATTATGTAAGGTATTCGAAATCACATTGGACCAAAGAACATTTTGCAATCTCGGGAAATCCCAAAACAGTTTGTTTCGGTCTCGTGACTATTTGGCCCATCGACACCAAAAAAGAATGTAGCATAATCATGTCTTATTTCTTCTATGGTTGTTGTAGGCTAAGAAGCCAGCTGTGCTGACGAAAACACTATACATGCAACGGTTTTCAAGATATAGCCTGGGGCATTTTTCAGAAGTCCAAACTTCGAGTCCAAACAAAATATACCATTTGAGTCCAAACAAAAGCGTGAAATACTCCGATACCGCAGGTTACCACAGGTAAATGTATATGTTTTGAATAGACGATACACTAGGCAACGCTTTGGAACTAAAATAAATGCGTAATTCGTTGGAACTTTTTCCGGGCTTAACAAAGTTAAATTGTTATTATTTTCCTTGCGTTTTTACAAGATCACGAAAATGAGTATCAAATAACTTTTTAAATTATTTCATTTTAGTACCATTGCGTAGCCAGCATGTCATGCTCTAAGATACAACTTGATTTTTATTAGCCGAGTAATTTTTAATAAGAAATATTTGGCATTGAACATAGTGTACGTCAACGCATCGCAGACGCGCTTTTGTCGCGTGAAACAAAGTTCCATGTTTAGTCGCATGCCACGTTTAAACGGCTGAAAATAAAAGATAAAGGGTATGTAATAGAGGTGGCAAAACATGGAGCCTAGAAACCGGTCTCCAGACCCAGTTTGGACCCAGTTGGTTCCAGACTGGGTCCTGCCAAATTATACTGGGTACAGACTGGGTCCAACTTATGCTTCATGTTGGTTTCATGCCAGTAAGAACACAAATATGCGCAGGGTTCAATGTGATGGTGGCTAATCTGAGCTAAATATAAATGAAACTAGATAAGGCAGGCTGCTTGCAGTAACTGTAGGGTGCAAATTTGTCAATATTACTTTTCAAACAGCATTTTGCTATTTGGGTGACTGGGTCCAAATGGGTCCATGGTTGCTTGACACTGGGTACAACTGGGTCCACCTTTCGGACTTTGGAACTGGTTCGAGTCTGGTTCTCAAAATTATCAACTTTTGCCACCTCTACTCACGATCCTACAAGTAGCCTGACTTTTCCTGGTGGTTCTCCGTTCTCCGTCCCAGCTAACAAACTGCTCGCCCGGCTGCGGCCTAGGCCCCAGCCGTGCTAGCCAAGAGCCAGACGTGCCGACCCGTGACAGGCTGCGCTCCCACACCGCCGCTGCTCCGGCCCAGCGCAGGGGAGTGTGAGTTATCCTGCATTGTGTTATCGTGAATTATGCCGCAGACGGCGGGTGGCTGGTGACGTGGTTGGCTGAAGGCGGCTCGGATGAGGACTGAAGGCAGCTTGGCTCCCAACTACGGCGTGTTTTGCGTAAAGGTGGCCGGAGCCGCCCGGCAGCCGTGCTGCAATGTGTGGTGCTGACGTGTCGCGCCGGGACCGTAGCCGGACCGTAGCCGGGCCGTAGCCGGGCCGTAGCCGGACCGTAGCCGGGCCGTAGCCGGGCCGTAGCCGGGCCGTAGCCGGGCCGTAGCCGGGCCGTAGCCGGATCATAGCTAGCTGGGCGTCGCCCGGGATCTAACACCCTGACTGAGCCGGAGCTGGGGAGCTGTGCAGCTGCCGCAGCTGCTGGGGCGTCTGACACGGAGCTTCTAACTACACTGAGCTGGAACAGCTATCCGTATATACTATATACTGGCATGTCTGTTTCGTTTCAAACCTAGCGTCTGTTCTGTCTACTGGAGCCACAGTTGTCTCCTTCCTCGGCTCCCCATCAGGCTCCGTCTCTTCTTCCTCGGCTTCCCATCAGGCTCCGTCTCTAGCTCCACCTCTGTCCCCCATTCCCGGCTCCTGCTCCAGCCCCGGCTCCAGCCCCGGCTCCTGCGCCAGCTCCTCCTCCCGACTCCGGCTCTGTTCCTGACTCCGACTCTGTTCCTGCCTCTGGCTCTGTCTCTGTCTCCGGCTCCGGCTCTGCTCCTGTCTGCTCTGTCCCTGGGTCCTGCTCCTCGGGTTCCTTCTCCACCTCTGTCTCCATCTCCGTCCCTCCGGCGGCGCGTGACAGAGCGGACGGACGTGGCAGCCGGGCCGGCGAACCGCGACTCCCGACCTATTCAGCTGTCCGCCGGGTCGGGTCACAGAGGTGCCTGCGACGATCGCCATTCGTCATCATCAGTCGCCGCTTCAGACCTGTGTTGACGCCACCGCCACCTCCCGCGGTGACGGGCGGCGCAGCTTCGTCCCGGACAGACTGCGCGGCGCCGCCCGGCCGGGGCGATCCACTGTCCAGGGTGGGCGATCCACTGTCCAGGGTCGTGCGATCCACTATCCAGGGGCCGGGGCGATCCACTGTCCAGGGGCCGGGGCGATCCACTGTTCAGGGCCGGGGCGATCCACTATCCAGGGGCCTGGGCGATCCACTATCCAGGGTCGGGCGATTCAGAGTGCTCCACGGCGTGACGGGTCGACCCAGACTGCATCTGCCGACACTCTGTGGACTGGTCAGGCAGATGGACTGAACGAGGCAGACTACACTGACCCATAGGGTGACGAGAAGAGGCAGACTACACTGATCTATAGGGTGACGAGAAGAAGCAGACTGAACAGGCTTATCCACATTTCACAGGGCGGTAGCGTCAAACGAAACAGACCGATCCCAAGGCTGTGGTGGCGCCGGCCTGACTGAACAGCTGATCCTTAGGACACGGCGAGGTAGATGAGTTACATACATCAGCCTGTGTTCGGGTTTGCACTGCAGTTCGTCGCAGTGGAATTTTGACCCATGGTTGCGTCAGCGAGGGTCGCCTTTGGCCAGCCGATGAGCTTAGGTACCGGCTCGGATCGCTTTGAAGTGTCGCCGACTGGGGTGTGACGCCGCCGTCTCCACGGCTGGGTACACAGTGCAGTGGTCGCTGGTGTCCCAGTTTGATGGCGCCTCGTGTTGTACAACCAACGGACCGGAATGTTTGTCGATCGCTTGCGAGACGCCGCGAAATTGGGGCGGTAAAACGCATCCACTAAAAACCCGCTCGTTGTTTGGTGCCACACTTCGGAAGATATTGCAGAGCAATGACAGCACTAACCTTGCTTGTTACGCTTTTGTGATAACGCTTGTTAACGCTATTGGATCTACTATAATATCGGGGGTTTATTCTGTCGTTTGAGTCTTTGTAGCGTGGCTTTTACATTCATTGAAACGTCGTTGCTATATTGATTATCAAATTGAACTTTAACATGAAATGTTAACACACGAAGGAAGCAAATGCTATGATCGATCTTTTTTCCCAAATCGGTGCATTTGATGAGGGAGGCTTTAAACAATCGGCTACTATTCATAAGAAAGGACAATGCAGTTGAACTCATGTGCGGCTTCAAACTTCTGATGCTCTGCACGTCTGCTGCGCTCGCTGCCTGCAGCTAATGTATTCAGGCTTTGGGAGTCGTCAGACCTTTTTTGCTTCGATGAGTAAGCTTTAGGAGATTTGCATGACTCAAGGAGTTAATGCAGGGACGTCAAGATGGTAATGTCGTTGGGATAGTTTTACGTCTGAAACACAATTAAGATACGTCAGACTTGCCTCGGACACATGTATGATAGTCTGTTTTATAACGCATAAAAGAAAAACAGGCTTGTGCTTTTTGGCGGAGTTTTTTTTCTTGGTTACTCTAGCTGAAACGGTGACACCGAAATTCCCACTTTTGTTTCGATTGTGGAGTGAAGTGGAGAGGGCGACTGGTCTCTGCTGACTTATTTTTTTTTAATACCACACCGGAGAGTACCTCAGCAATGTGCGAACAATGAACATTACTGTGTAATGAGTACTGAGTAACTATATGCTACATTGCCACGTACGTCGTACAGGTGATGATAAGTGTCTACCCCTGTAGCTCAGAGGGGTAGCGTTGGACCGGCAACAGTTCGTTAGTGGCAGCCCGGTTTGTCCTGCATCAGCCTCGCAATAATGCCATTTCGTAATGCCATTTTGTATCTGACCCATTGATTCTTCACCCAGTTCTTTCTTCACGCTCATGCTAACGGGACCCGGCGTCCGCCCGTGCACATAACCTACCTATGAGTGCGGGCGTTGCCACGGCAACCCGCTCCCCCCCCCCCTCTCTGGCGGATCGGCACTCCTTTTCACCCGGCTGCTAAAGGCCGCCGACACTCTCGCTGTTGTGCCGCCCATTGGCGCCGGCGTTAGCGGCCGGTTTTGTGCCTTTTCTTGCCGGACGGCGAGGCGTTTGCCAGCGTTTTGCGCGTGTTCGCGAGACATCAGTATGCCGCGGTTGTGCGGTGCGGTATTCGACCCAGCCGGCGGCGGCCGACGAGGCCCATCAGTGGCACAGCCCGGACCAGGCCCGGACCAGCCCGGCGGACAGGCTAGCTCAATGTTCGATCCTCCGGGGGAGAAAATGACATTAACTTACTCTGGGACTTTAACGGAACCTTCATTAAAGAGTGTGTGTCTACTGTTATTGGTCATGCGGAGTTATTGACACTGGTTTATTGAACATATTTTTTTTTTCTAAATTTAGTCACTTCTTCATTTTCCCGGATTTTCTGTAGTTGCTATGCTAGGATATTTCAACTCCCCAGTGGTCGATCTGGCTCTTCCGTTGTTTTTCGGTATCCCGCAGAGCCTACTATAAGGACTGCCCTTCAGTTTGCATGCTAACAATTCATCGTTCCGCTGGTCGATAGCAATTCGACATAACAGCTCGTGCGCGCTGATACTGTTGCCAAATAGAGCATTGCTTTTGGAGACTTTGTTTACATGCAGTTTATTGTCAGAAACGCGGCATTCAATGTCACATCCCTACTCTTGTTTATAGTGGTGATCGTTTATTTACATAGAAACAAAACATGCAAAACAAATAAATTAAGTGCAAAATAAACTAAAGGAGGTTCAGAGGTGAATTTTATCGTATCCAATAATCAAACCTAGGTATAGTTTTTTTGTGAGAAAATGTATTACACATGAAAAAAGTAGACACCGACTTAAATCTATGCGTTTTTTGAAGAGAAGCGCATAATATATGACTAACTTAAAACATTATAAAAATTCGCAGTCCCAGATTGTTTCCGCAAGAATACTTACCGCATGCGTTTTTTACACCATGAAATGACATGTGGCGGACCTGGAACGCCAGGTTGCCATCATTTTCTCCGGATGCACTCGGACCTCCCGGAGCGGGGTTTTACGGCGCCGGACGTGGTCTGGGCTGCAGCTGTGCGGGCTGGGGGCCGCCCGCGGCGCTGGTGATGACCGACCGTCTGCTGGTGACCCGCCTCTCCCGGGGGCTGCCACGCCCAGCGGCCGGGCCCAGCCGCCGCTCCCAGCTGTCCAGAGCAGCGGCCGGGCCCAGCCGCCGCTCCCAGCTGTCCAGAGCAGCGGCCGGGCCCAGCCGCCGCTCCCAGCTGTCCAGAGCAGCGGCCGGGCCCAGCCGCCGCTCCCAGCTGTCCAGAGCAGCGGCCGGGCCCAGCCGCCGCTCCCAGCTGTCCAGA
>JARBER010098824.1:0-18311 GCA_030265075.1 Balanus glandula
CCCCCCCCCCGCCCCCCCCCCCCCCCCCCTCTGAATGCTGCTCGACGTCGCCACGTACTCCGATGCGGCTCTGAGTCGCCTCACAGACGCTCTGAGATCTGAGAGCACGTCGGTAGCGGCGCTGCTCGGGCGAGTCTGCGTGATTGTTTCCGCACGGTCGACAACAGAATCTGGCGCGGCCGACAGCGTATTTGGAGCGAGGAATCGCTGGAATGTGGGATTGTGGCGATGCGAACGCACCGGTCGGCGGGTGCGGTGTTATAGTATGCGGCTGGTATGTGACTGACAGATGGCGTATGACGCGGGCGGCCGCCACTCGTGGCCTGCGGTACGCTCGGAGCTTTCGTGAATGAATGCCGGTCTTGTGTTACGGATCACTCACGCTACAGGCGCTACCTTCAGCCAGGACGTAGTGCGGCTGGCGTGGCAGCGAGGGTGTAGACTGGCGTGGCAAGGACGATGTGGTGGGTGCGAATCGCTTTACCTTGGCGTGGGCGCGGCAGGATAACATGAGGCTCAGTCTGTACGACTTTGTTTTGAATGCTAGTGAGCCGGCTTATAAGCACGTTTCTGCGATTAAAGGGCTTTTCCTGCTATCTCGGTTGCTATGAGATAAATGAAATGCACCGGTGTTGTTGCGTCCTAAAACCTCAATAAACAAAAATAAAAGACGAAGTAAACAAGTTCTGTATCATCCGAGTTGACAGCGTTCATTTATCTGTATCATACGTCTCTGCCTTTAATTAATATTATCTTGTGAGGGAATTAGCGTAATCTCTGCCGTGACGTTTCTGTCGGAGCTTAATCTGATTCCTGTGTCAATACTGTACGAGGCTGCCCCGCCGGCTCGGCTCAGCGCGGATGAGTCTGGGGGGGGGGTAGATCCGGCAGCATCTCGTCCCGGGCCCGCCCGCCCGCCGCCTCCTCTCCTTTGTCGGGCCGGTAATCGATAGCGGCGTCCGTGGAGGCTGACCGAGGCGGCCGAGCGGGCCGGGCGGCACTCGGCAGGCCCTCCCGAGTGCCGACCGGTCATCTCTAGTGTTAGAAGCGAGCCTCCCGAGTCCCGAGCGGCAGGAGCGAGCCTCCCGAGTCCCGACCGGCTGGGAGGATCGCCTGTTGACAGGAGGATGGATTGGGAGCTGTTGGCGGCGTGGCGGCTCGTCAACCAACCACTTTGGCTTAGTGAACTCCACCGTCCTCATCCATAACTTTTGGGTAAAGCTTCAACAGATTTAGGCTGTTTAGCAAATGAGGAGAATTTCTTTCGAACGCCATCTCTGGTTTGCGGCAGGTCAGCTGCGGAAAGTTCTGCGGTGAGATAGCTGTTTGGCTGTGTGATGCTCGGCTGCGGCGGCGGCCCTTCAGTCTGCTGTGTGAAGCAGCCGGCTCGTCCCGCAGTCGGCGCTCAGAGCAGCCCTCCCTCCCCTGCTCCGGCGGCCAGGCGAGGCGAGGTCGGAGGCGGCTCGAGCTGCCGCGCCCCGCACCGGGCGGCGCCATGACATCAGCGTTCCCTGCATACTGAGCGGCCCCAGCAACGGGGCCGTGGGCCGACCGACCCGCCGCCGCCTGCGCAGCGAGACCGGGTGATTTATGTGGTCAGTGTGCAGTGTGCACGGACAACGCCGCCACTGCCGGAGTTATGTATGGTCGCTCTGGAGCTGTACTTTAATCACTGAGTGAACCGTGTCGCGCTGTCGGCGAGGCCCGGTCAGCCACGATCAGCCGGCTCTCGCCCCCCTTTTTGCTGCCCAGTCGGCAACAGACGATGGCATGGCGCAGACTAGCAAAGTGAGTTGAGCGACTGGCGACGCGAGTCGGCGACTCTGGCGACGCGAGCCGAGCGACTCCAGCGACGTGAGCCGAGCGACTCCAGCGACGCGAGCCGAGCGACTCTGGCGACGCGAGTCGGGCGACTGGCGACGTGAGTCGAGCGAGTCTGGCGACTCTGGCGACGCGAGTCAGTCGGTGCCGGCAGAGTACGAGTCGAGCGGTCCGGCTGTGCGGAGCTGCAGACGGGGAGCTGTGAGGGCAGCCATCTGGCTGGCGGTGCAGTTGCCGGTTGTTTGTGCAGATTTGTTTTGAGCCAGATTATGGCCGCAGGGATGAGAAGCGGCAGCTGTACCGCGTGTTTGGCGCGGCTCCACACGGCCGCGACTTGTGGTATTGGGCTCGGCGCTGGTACGTCAGCAATCAACACAGTTCGGATGCATGTTGGACATTCCGCCGGCCCCGATCCAGAGAAGGGCTCGTAGGGTGGAGTTGTTTGTATTGGGTAGATGACATAGTGTTAGGATCTGTCGGTTTACCACTTAAAACAGTAATGGAGGTTATTAATGGATGAGAAATAGGGCAACGTTACGGGAGACTTTGATGTTGCCAAATGCATGTGTGGTGTTAACCAACCGTAGCTTTAATTATCACCCGAGATTTGGGGGTCATGCAAAAACCTGCAGTGAGTTATTTCGATCTACAATTTTGTCGTCAAATGACAACGAGCTGGTGGGTAATCTCTGCCCATGTTTCAAAACCCATCTCTCGGATGACAGCGCTATCTTCTGGAATGGGTACTGGTTGTCTCGTCTCGTAAAATTTAAATTTAACGACAGCTTTTACAGTTTTATGATAGACGTAGCATATGGTGCAAAACTGCCTGGTTGAAAGCTGCAGCAATACAGAACAAAGGACGCAACGCTTTGGTTCCGCTGTAAAAGTAGACCGCGTTTTTCCTGAGATCTACAAATGTTGTTTGTTCATTATCGCCTTTGGTATTGCTTTTTCATCTAGTGATATCACATTTTATGTGGTACTGATACCGAAAAGACTGGAGAAGGGTCACTTCGTGAATTTTAAATATGCAAACCTCTGAATACTAATTGTACAACTACGAAGTAACTATCTGATAGCAGTAGGTGGTATTTTAAACGACCGACGATAACATAATATGCTCACTGACATTCACATATCTCGATGAGGACCTCGTGTGTTAACATTATGATAAAGCTTATGCAGCACATGTCAAGAATAATAGAGCCAGAGTCATGCAGGGCTGTGCTAGTGACTCTTCTTTTTTGACAGCCTTCTCCATCGCTCACCCCTCGCTGTGTCAGTTTCCAGCAACTTACGAGCCCCCCAGTCAGTTCATCGGCAAACGCCCTCGACATCATGTGTGCCTGTCTGACTGCTATCTATGCCGCATTTACCTGCACCTCCGCTGCAGCCGTCCAGCGCTAATGCAGCCCGACCACCAGCTACTGTGTGTATCGACTATGAACGGCTGATGCAAATGGTCTGTGCAAATACCATCACCTCACAATGTGCTGTCATGTGCGGCTGCCTGATTTGGGCGCCGAATAACATCAGCTCAGTCGTTGTGCCCTAAAACACCAAACATCAACATCGTGTTCTTCTGACTAGTGTATGACGTGTCTGACTGGTGTCTGACTGGTGTCTGGCTGGTCTCTGGCTGGTGTCTGGCTGATGTCTGACTGGTGTCTAACTGGTGTCTGGCTGGTGTCTGGCTGGTGTCTGGCTGGTGTCTGGCTGGTGTCTGGCTGATGTCTGGCTGATGTCTGACTGGTGTCTGACTGGTATCTGACTGGTGTCTTGTGTCTGGCTAGTGGCTGGTGTCTGACTGGTGTCTGGCTGGTATCTGGCTGGTATCTAACTGGTGTCTGACTGGTGTCTGACTGGTGTCTGACTGGTGTCTGACTGGTGTCTGACTGGTGTCTGACTGGTGTCTGACTCGAGTCGCTTTATTCTTTTCAGTCGGTGGCGCACGCGAAGAAGAAGATCGTCCACTACACGACTATGGACAACAAGAAGCGGGCGAACGCCGCCTTCCTAATCGCTGCGTACGCGGTAAGTGCCGACTCGGGTCCGCCCGCGCCACGGAACCGGTGCAGAGGAGAGGCATAATGGAGTGGCAGCAACAGCGGCGCACATTAATCCATGCGTATGCTGGACGTCGAATAGAAAATCGTTCACGTGTGACAGGCTGGTCAGAAACAAGGGTTCAGCATAGTTCGCGGTATTATTGGTCTGGCACGTTTCTGCGAACGTGTCCGTTTTGCTTGGGAGATAGCGGTTTTCGGCGCAGTGCGTGAGATGTTTGCACCAGCGCGTTATCTCCTGCGAATAATATGCAGACGCACTTCAGGGCCGTCCCTGCACTCAGCGGGCGGAGCGATGTTGGCTGCAGGGGCTGCAGGACTGCTGAGCTCAGAGCTCTGAGTTCTGAGCTCTCAGCTTTGAGCTCTGGTGCTGAACTGCTGAGCTGTGCAAGCCCAGCGCTGTGATGAGAGACACAGGGTGGCGGAGCTGAGGTGGCGGCGGGCAGAGCGAATACCGAGCGGACGCGATGGGCGCTAAGAAACTAACGGGCACCGATCTCACCGGATCAGGTAGAGCCGAACTGTGACGACGTGACGTGCCGATGAGGCGTCACTCCCTGCGCTTTCGTGCCCCGTCCGGGCCTGAGCTGTGGACGGAGCGCGGCTTGTTATGCACGCGCCGGTGACAGTCGCCGACGCCCCGGCCCAATTTGAGCGCCGGTCGGGCGGCGGTGTCCGTCGGCGGACGGAGGTTCGCTGATCACTGTCGCCGCCGGCCCGCCTCGCTCCGATTCTGGGAAGACGCCCCACTCGTCAGCCGCCGGGCCTGCCGACAGGCGGCGGTCGGGTGTGTGGCAGGTGTCCGGGCCGGGTGTGAAATGTGACGGGGCTGCCCTGCCGCACTGGCGGAGTGCTCGGAACGGCGTGAGAACCCGCGCCTACTCTGCAAGCGGCTTGGTAACCGGTCTGGAAGGGGACGGAGTGGCGGGGGTGGCGCGATCGGACCTGGCCCGTGCGACGAACGATGGCGCGGCGGTGACGGCAAACGTGGCCCGCGGGCGGCGCGCGACGCGTGGGTCGCGACTTGCGGTCCTGCGACCGGCCCGCCCCCCGCGTTGAGTCACATTACGAGGTACACCGCCGTCCGCACCGCACCCTGTCCCGCCCGCCCGCCCGCCGAGCCGAGCCAAGGCCAGGCTCCGAAACCCGACGGCAACGGGCCGTGAGGAAAAGTCGCTCTCCGCCCGCTGGTGGTGGTTGTTTGTCACGCCGGCAACCCGTGAGCCTGCCAATACCGCTCGGTAGCGACCGAGATCGGGCCGGACCGCATCGTTCTGCCGCCGCCGCCCGCCGAACACCGGGCAGCCAGCGCCAGCACGCTGGTCTTGGCAGGTATTGATTTTACGAGAAACCTGTTTTGAGTGCTGCGCTATTTAGAGCCGGCGGTGACTCGGTAGTCAGACGGCTGCAGTGGCGGCGACGTCGCTATCGCTTCGGACCGGGGCCGCGTGAATGTATCGGCCATACATTGCTAAGGCGGCCGCGCACTATGGTCATTCGGCGCGCAGAGTCGGCTATGTCGCTGCGATTTTCCGCGCATCAACAGTGAATTTCCACTGAAAACTATTGTTGATCTGGGGAAAATCGCAGCGACATCGCCGACTTCGCTCGCCGAATGGCCACATTGTGCGGCCGTCTTTACTGCGGCGCTGAACTGACGCGAACTGACCAGCTGACTCGTCGCTGCGTGGAGTGCACTGAACTGAATACCAACGCGGAGTGGCGCGGCGATCACGGTCCGAGGTGGGCCCGAGTAGCAGCGGCTGCGGGCTCTGGCTGATCTGGCTGAACTGGCGGCGGCAGTGGAGACGCGTCTGCCCAGCTGCCGATCCCAGGTAGCTGCATCTGCTGAGAACGTCTTTGACCTAGAGGCTGGCTGTCGGGAGCGATTGCGGCCGGGTTTTCGCGTTTTCGCCGCTGCGGTGGACGGCGTGAGCGAGGCTCTGGGGTTAGGTGGCGCGGTGGGCTGGCGACCTACTGTTGCACACTTGTTGGGTTTTATGAGCGGCTATTGGGTTAAATGGTTAAGTGGGCAGATGTGACCTAAATACCTCGCCAACATCGCCTGTTTGTCGGTCTCTTTACGCGGACATTGGGGTTGGGTATGCATAATGCATATGGCATGACAGTGCACTGCAGTCGATGACATCATTGGCTAGGGAAGGCCGGCCAGTTCAGGGATCTCCCCATGTTAATTTCTGATAGCTGTTCAAAGGCAGCGGCCAGTTCCCGAATGCACATGTAGGCGGCCCACAGTAGATTCAGCAGGCGTTCAGTTGTGATGCATCGCTTCCTGATTACATGACGCTCACGCGATCAGGTTTAACCACGCTGATAAGCGGGTCGCCGACCCCATGCGAGTTCGGCGGCCGGGCTGGGCCGCGGCTGGGTGCCGAGGTGGGACTGGCGGCGCCGCGGGCGGTGTGGGCGGCGGCCGACGCGACCCGCCGCCAGCCGTCGGCGCTGGGAGGCAGGAGATGACAGCCGCGGCAGCTGTGCTGACGAGGGTGCTCGCTGCTCAATCAGGCCGACTGAGGCTGCCGCGCCGCGCTGGAAGACTGGGGAGTGGGGAGGATTCCAGTACGCGGATCTGGCAGAGGTTCGGGCAAGGTCATCCAGGGGCTGTAGAGGATTCTGGTGGGGACACCTGGCAGAGGTTGGACAGGAAAATCGGGGGATTGTGCGACGCGATTTGGTCACGGGACGTTAATTACACCAGTCTTCTACAGCCGTTTGATGGATGCGAGCGGAGGCCAAGAGCATCATCATGATCACCGCCGGCGCATCTGTGGCGCGCGTGTGCCCGCCAGGTGGGCCGGCTCCGTCCCTCGGGCCGCCATTTGGCCGTCACGGCACCTAATGGCGACACGCGGTGACACGCGGCGGCTGCGCGCGCGTCGAAATAGCCGCGCACCACGGCACGTTTGGCCCGCACGGCGTCCGTCAGAAGGAATGGCGAGAGGAGTCCGTCTAACAGCGTAGCAGCGTAGGTCGTAGACGGTCTCGGACTGTCGACTTGGAGTCTCTGAGACGAGAGACGATTAGTCCGACCCAAACACGGCTGCAGGCTGTAAGCGGCTCAGAAACGGCCGGCCGGCGGGGGCTAATTCTTCCAGTCCTCCCTGTTTGGCTCGAGGAGATTGGATGTCGGCGAAAACATCGCCGCTTCCGAGCACACAATCCGGTTTCTCTAAAATGTCGACCTTTGATTTTGGTACTGGTCTTTAAATGTAGGTCTTAGTTGAACTTCAAAGCTTGCATCCAAAACAAATTAAACGTTAACTGCTAAGCTCCTGGATTGCGATGTTACCAAGATTATGTTTCTCTAATTATCCACTAACATTCGAGTCACCTGGATATCGAAGAGATCAACGTCGGATGTATAAAAAATGCAAAAGATATCGTGACCACGGGACTTTACGAGCTCCGAGGCGCAATACAAGAAGTTTACCGGGAGGTTTTTGATGTTGTTAACTCGAACGTTGATTCACCTGCTTACAGTTTGCCGCTGCTGTTGTCTCTGGCTGGTCCACTATGTCGTGGCATCCGATGTTTGCGTTGAAACTCATCCACATGTTACTATTCTGGGCTCCTTACCATAACTTGTGGCCTAGACTGCCTTTGGATGACGTATTATTTGAGGCCCAGCCACGTCCGGGCTCCCCGGGGGCGCCTAGTGTCTTCACGCGGCGGGGTGGGATTAACATAAAGCCATGAATAATATCGCAGCGCCTCCGCCGCCGCTGCCGCTGCCGTCGGCACCGTCAGCCGCCTGTGTATTTCGGACAGCTAAACTGTCCCGGCCGCCGGGGATTGTTTGCGTTGCCGCCCGTATTTCAGGCCCACGGTGATCTAGTAGACCAGGGTGTTGTGTTCCCGTG
The DNA here is from genome assembly GCA_030265075.1 of Balanus glandula. Classification (NCBI taxonomy): domain Eukaryota; kingdom Metazoa; phylum Arthropoda; class Thecostraca; order Balanomorpha; family Balanidae; genus Balanus; species Balanus glandula. The sequence continues at coordinate 7,772 of JARBER010098824.1, forward strand.
CCAGGGATGCCGCAGTCGTTGCGTCGTGGCGGCTTTTGAGGACGTGGGGACTGGATGAGGAGGAGCTGTTGGACCGCCCGAGGGACTCGGGTTGCGTGGCTGGCCGCGTGGCTGACAGCGTTGGCGGCATTCGTTCCGGAAATGAGCTCACGGTTCACCTTGAGGCGTCGAAGCGGCGCTGGAAAGCGGGAGTGTTTCTGTGGTGAGAATGCGCGCGTGGGCGACACGGTGTTTCTGATCAGGTTGTCGATCACTGCCAGCGAGCGCCTGCTTAGCGTGACGTCATCGTGTCATGGTCGCGCTTTAATAATCACACATGACGTACTGCCGAGTGGGTTGGACGCGGCTCGGGTGTTTGATATTCAGCATGGTGTCGACTTGAGCGATGAACTGCGCCGATGTAGCCTTTTGTGTCCCACCTGGCCGCTCTGAGTGTGTTTTGGCTGTGGTTATCTGGGCGTAGCTGCTTTAATTAATGCCTCCGCCTCCCTGAGAATCGAATTATCCAAATGAATGGTCGGTTGAATGGGTGGCTGGTGCGGTGTTATCTCGCGCACATGGCGGGATTAGAGGTGCGCCAGGGCTCGGCCCGGCTTTTGATCGTCCACTTGCTGTGAGCAGTGGCCGTTTTTACTGTAGCGCACGCTATTCAGGTGCGGCTGTCTCTTAACCGCGTCGTCTCTGATATGTGGGTGCCCGCCTCTGAGAGATATGTGGGGCTGTTGGTGCGGGCTGGGTATTCAGGGGGCCGGTGGTTTGTGCGTGGGCTGCCCGGGGGCGGAGGTGAGAGAGGTCACCTCCGCTGGTCGTTGGTTCATCTCGGGCCAGGTCTCGGGCGGCGGTGCCGATGTGGGCGGTGTATGGCGCGGTGTACAGACCCCGCCGCGCCGCCGGTGGGGGCTCTTCTGGTGGTGGTGAGCGGTGTAACCCGGCTCAGCTGCCGCGCCCGGCTGCGTGAGTGGGCTGAAGCTGACGGGCCGGGCGGCGCGGCAGGGCCGACTCTGCGACCGCTGTCAATGCGAGGACTGTCCGCCAGCATGACTGCGCTCCAGGGAACAGAACAGAGCGGAGCAGACTGAACGTGGGACAGACGGTGGCCGACGGACAGCGTCGAACGTCCGTCCCAGCTGTGCTGAGAGCGGTCTGAAGACGCGTCAGCTGCCGGCCGGGCTAAGACGCCCCCGGGGCATCCGGTGACGGCCGGCAGGTCAGTGGGACTCAGCACTGCGGGCTCCTGACCACGCTGGGGTCAGCTCCGGGTCGGGCAGATTCTGACCGGCTCTGTCCCCGGCCGGCTCCTGACCACGCTGGGGTCAGCTCCGGGTCGGGCAGATTCGGACCGGCTCTGTCCCCGGCCTGGTGATGGAATATGTTTTGCTGACAAAGTTGATGTGTTGGGAGGATGTCGTTCAGGGATCTTGTTTAAGTCTGGTCAGGTGTTGGTATGAACAAAGTCGAAGCATCCCTGTGCTGATCTAAGCGGAGTCGGTTGTAGCTGGGGCTGATCTAGGTGAAGTCACCGGGCCATGGCTGAGTACAAAAGCTAACTTGGTTATTGTTTCTTTCAGGGAAAAGTTTTGATGTTTTGCCGTGAGCTCTCTACCGCAAACCGGTGATCATGACTTTGGCTTACACTAACTCACAACGTCCTGGAGCGTTTATTGCCCCGTTTACATGAGTAACTAAAAACTACTCTTATAACTTTTACGACTAACGACCAAACGTCGTTTTAAGTTGCTCATGTAAACGTAGTATATGAGCCATAAGCCAGGTCCTTCGCTTCGTGCTGTTACGTGTCACTTAATACACCTGGATTTTGACGTGAACCGAGATGCAGAGTATTTCCGAACTCATAAATAATGGGGATGTTTGTTTGCATCGGGAGCGAGTGGCTCCATGAATCAGCTGCTGTCGGCTCTCGGCGGTCGGTAGCGCTGTCTCGTAACTCAGCGCCGCGTCTCCGCCGGTGCGGGCCGGTAATTTTAGTGCGGGCGGCGGCGGCTAACGCTGATCGGCGCAGGGCACACTGACGGGACGGGCCGGGGCCGGGCTCGTGTGCGGCTCCGGCTGGAGGGTGGCAGAGCGGCTCGTGTGCGGCTCCGGCTGGAGGGTGGCAGGGCCTGCAGCCGTCCGTCCTGCTGGGCTCCGGGAGGCTGGCTGAGCTACAGCGCAGCTCCCTGCCAGACATTGTCCTCATATATGCTGGAAGAAATAATTTGGCGCTGACTTTTAGTTGCTCTGAGTTTATTTTTGACCAGGATATGCTGGAAGAAATCATTTGGCGCAGACTTGCAGTTGCATGGAGCTTATTTTTAACCAAAAGGCGTTTTCTTGAAAACTAGATGAATCTGAGATGGGAAGTTGTTGAAGGTTGGGGTCGCACCCTGTCGCCGCGAGAGGAAGGCAATATGATGAACCGGTTCACAACGGTGTCAGGGCGACTAATTCTCTGATCGGTTGGTTACATGGTTTGACGCCATTTCCTCTGTTGTTTTGGGTCACTTGCATCGTGCATGTGTTTTGCTTTGATCTTCGACACTTTGTTGTGACGCTCGGTTGACAAAGAACGCTGTCATAAAAGTAACTTTGCCTCGCACGCTCGATTCCGTGGCATCAGCATTCTTCCGATTAATTAGGCTTCCCACCGCGAACTCGCTTTGATGTTGACACGCGGCTTGCCTGTGTGTACTCGGCGTGCGGTGGTGCGGGTGTGTTTTCGCTGTAAGTGATAGCATGTTTTGACCGGAAGCGCGAGCGGTCGTAGGCGGTGGGATCGCGTGGATTCCGGACCGGAAAATTGCCCTGCCAACCAGCTCGCGGCTGGAAAGTGTCTGGGTTGCGCGGTCGGTGCGGCCGGGCGCGGCTGAGGTAAGTGGCGGTGAGGGAGCGTTGACACGGCTGGCGCGGCTCCGGCGAGGCTGCTGGTCGGCCGTCTGCTGCCGTCAGAGACACATCTAACCAACTTAATCTTTTGCTCCAAACTCAAGCTAATAAACTTGATCAGGTGATGATACGGTGCTGTGGTGGTGCGTCCGTCACCAGGACGCCTCGCTGCTGTCACCTGTGCAGTCTATAATCGTCCCCCATCCCTTCATTACTCCGTGGCGCCGCCTCAGTCATCGCTCTGTTGCCACCCTGCCACACCGGTCCGACGACCTCCCCGCCCGCTGCCGCCCCCGCCCGCCCGCTGCCGCCGCCCGCCGCCGCCGCGGGCCATATGCGTGCGGCGGTGCGCGCCCCGCATTAACACGCGGCCGTGCCCTTGGAGCGGCGTGGCAATGTCACGGCGCACGCTGGCTCGCTTCCGGCCCCCGGCGGCGGCTGCAGCAGGCAGCGGATCAATAGCGGGACGCGTGAGAGGGTCCTCCACGCCTCCAGCGTGTCCGCAGCGGTCCCGGCGACTCGGCGTTGGGAAGGGAAGGGCTTAGGGGTGGTGAGGCTGAAGTAATTGGGGCATGGCTCAGCTTTACGCCGGTGTATATGTCGGGACACGTTGCGTCACTATGCGTTCATAACGAATACCGATTGTGTTTTGATAACGTTGCCGGGTGCGCCGTGCGGGTGTGCAGAGTGTGCCTCGCTGCTACACGCAGTGTGGTGTCGTCATTTGGGGCCGGACCGGCGAGCTTCAGCGCGATGTGGTTGTCCCGACAGGGGGGGGGGGGGGGGTACAGGGATCGGCACAGGGATCGGCAACCGCAGGAGCTGCTTACCACCCGGCCGCCACCCAGACAGGGCTATCGGCCGGCTGCCGTCTGGTGCACGGCGCCCGATCGGAGGCTGGTTACGGCCGGTCGGGGCGCCTGTCTGGCGTCGTGGTGCCGCGCAGGGGCGCTGTTACATCATCATTAGTACCTGGAATCGCGCTGCGGTCAGACCGGCGAGCCACGGTCCGGTTTTAGCGCACAGCATGCGCATTGCGCGTCGGCTGATATGGAGTCGCCATCGGTGCTTAAGGAGGTACTCGTTGGCTAGTTTGCATCGCTTTTGGATATATTGTTTACATTGATATGGAATGACAGGAGCAGCCGGATGGCCTCCCTGCCGAGATGCTGCCCATTCCTGGCTGGTTTACCGCCGTGCGATGTGGGGTATAATGTATGGTGATCCAGACGTGATGACATGGACTGGGACGCCGCGATGACGTCTAAGTAATGTGCTGGTGACATTGACAAGGACACGGCAGTCTGTGTGGATCTCCAGTGTTTGTTTTAACACCGTCAGGCGGGACAGAGCTCTTGGGACTAACTGAGAGTGATAATTTGTCAATATTCCACTCACTTCCTCATCCACGTCGGTGTTTCTCGTGTCACGGGCGGAAAATCCGGGGGTCGGGGTATTAGGGAGGAATCTCAAAACTTCGATTATTTGGAAACTTGACATTTACATCGTGATTCTTTTGTACTTGTGTGTGTTATGTAATATATATTCAAAAAGGTTTAGCATTGACCCTATCTTGAATTCTTGGAATGGCATACCACTGTTAATCGTGCGGAATCTGTATGCCGAAATACCATCCGTTCGTCCACTAGACGTCAGCTTCATTCGCGACACTCTAGTTCCATCCGCGACCCCCGGCAGTTTACTGCTGATGAGGAAGGCTTCCCCTCCCCTCCCCCCATAGATTGTGTATGTGGTACGTGTTGCTGAACTCCCTTGGTGAACCTTTTAATCCCATTAGTGGCAAGGTACTGGCTAACGGTATGTCACGGACTGTGGATGTGAGACTGTCAGCGATGTTTTCTGATTTCGCCGCTCGTCTGCAACACCCTATACATCAGACTGCCGACAAGACAGACTAACGGACGGCACTGGAGGGCGAGTGGGTGTGATTAGTTTGTCTGGGACGGCAGGGGACAGTGATTAGCTGCGCTGACGTGGAGTGGCGGGCGGCGTTTAATCAGCGCGCGGCGACCGCAGCTCCCCGCGGCTCTGACCGCGTCAACAGGCTGAGATCGCGGCGGCGCGCGCTGCGGGGCTGGCAGCTGTTCTCGACTGGCTTCTGAGAACTCGGGCGGCGCGCGAGAGATCTGGGATCGTGTCGGGCCGGTGTTGAGCGGGTTTCGGCCCCCGGCTGATAGGCGGCGGCTCGGGAGGTGCCGTGCGATCGGGCCACGGCGCGGCGGCCAGTCTGGCGGATTGGCGTGCTGTAACTGCGACACATCAGCCGAAAAGAAAGCAGTGTGTCGCGGCTGGGACTGCCCAGCGCAGATCGTAGGGAACACATTTTGCTACAGAATACCGACGTCAGATTTCGAAATACATATTTGCGCTTAAACCTTTCGTGATCGGCTATCCGACCTTTGTTAAATGTGTTTTTAAAGACGCTGGAACAGAAAGACACGGGTTATCACCTGAACGTTGGTGTTGCCATTGACAACACTATCTTTTAGTAACCCTTTATCTCCGTCTCGGGTCTAACCGCCCGCGCAGTGTCATGCCTGGTGATCAGTGAGTTCAAGTCACTGTATTCCTGTCCTGCCAGGACTGTCGCATCAGCACCAGACGACGGACGGACATGCGAGTCGCCGCGGAACACCAGGACTCGGCCATGGGGACGCGTCACCGGTCGATCCGACTGAGCCGCTGGCCGCTCACTGCACCCGAAGCCGGCTGTTCGGCAGGCAACACATGTAGTCCGTGGCGTTGCCAAGGTCCGCGAACTTTGCTCTAAGGCGGATTACATATTGTTGCCATGCGGCACATATTTGATCGATTCACTGAAAAATTGATAGTTTCAATGCGCTTACTGCTTATATCTAATCTTGGGTAATACTCCTATCAACTGAGGCGAGTTTCTATTGACCGCACCACCTTTTTCGCCGGCGATCCCCGGCCCGCCTTGTAAAGTCGCCGGTGCGCACTGTGTCCTACGCCGTAGCAGGGCGGCCGCGGCCGGGTCGGCGTGGCCAGTGTCCAATGTCCATTGTCCGCGCCGGGCTGGGCGGCGGCCGGCGGCCGTATGAAGCATTCTGCACCTGCAGTGTGCACACCGCGGTCGCCGTGAGCTCCTCGCTGACAGCGCCATGGGCCGACGGCCGGGAAGCGGCGGGTGGTGGCGGCTTCTGACGTCATCAGTGAAGGCGCCCCGGGCCGGGCAGGGCCGTGCTGTGCTGTGTGCGGTTTACCTCGGCAGCACACATGACGCATTGCACCGTGTGTGCTTTGTGCTACAGTGTACCAATGCGGCACCGTGTGTGCTCTGTGTGAGCAGTGTACCAATGCCGGCCCGTGTGACCTGTGTGACACGGTCCCGCTCCGACCGGACGCCAGAGACGAGCAGCTGCGCGGTGTGGTGCGGTGGTGCGCCGCGCCCGCGGGCGTTGCGTGCACCGATTGACGTTGTTATTGCACGGTGGCGGCGAGCTGCCATTGAAGCCAGGTGGTGTTTGACACGCGTACGCTCGCGGGCCACACGGGGTCACCGACGGCAAGGTCATGCTACAGAATTGACAGCGCCAACGCCAGAGAGCGTGTAGTTTTTACATTTACGGTGTTGTTTTGGCTCAGGGTGCTTCGCAGGCTTGTTAACTATCTGGATGCGCTATATAACCTGAGCAGTGAGCGGTTATAGCGCCTGTAAACCCTTGTTATACCTCATATCATTGCATAGCAAGGTTACCACTAACGTAGTCACTTGATGATAATTATCGCAGAAAATATAGCTTATCGACGCATACCGTCATGGTTCACCAGCTATGGGCAATGTGGCATTTATTTATTAAATGGATCAGTGCAGTGACCTGTTGGTGTTTCCGGACTGGCATCCGCCGCCTGTTACAGCGGCCTGACCGCCTGTTTTGCTCATTAGCGACATATTCTGCACAACTATTCACAGGTCAGAACTCTTGCTACAACAATGGCTTGTTGCGAGATCCCAGCCCCGCCGGTCGGTCCGGTCAGTGGCCCTACTTGTGTGGAGGCTTGACTAAATACCAGCGAGATAATGTCTGCATTCAATGTCAGTCAGCGCCCGCTGATCTGGCTTTTTGGCAGGATGAGCCGCCAGGCTACCTAGCAGACCTCAATCAGCGCCTGTCTTTGGATGCGGAGCCTGTATTGCTGGCCTGTCTACACAACGTTGCCAGTGGCGTCTCGACTGCCGCCTGGATGGCGCTGTCGGCCCCCCGCCTGGCTCCCGCTGCCCGAGGTGCCGGCGACGGCCAGTGAAAGTGCCAGCCGCGCCGGCCGGCCGCCGACCCGGCCTCGAACTGGGTCAGGACGTTGAACTCGTAAAAAGCCGTCAGCCTTGAGAATGCCGCGCTCTGCAGCTGCGAAGCCCCTGACCCGACGCGACCCGACCCCTCTCAGGCGGCCGCCCCTGACGACAGGCCCCCGATGACCGGGCGGTACCGCCCCCGGCGGAGCACCGCCCAGAGAAGCCGGTCCGAGAACGGCCGCCGCCGCCGCCCCCTCGTCGGTTTGTGCCGTCTTAGCGCGGTGATTTTCGGCGAAAGCCGGGCTCTAGTGGGTGCCCGTTTGGCTGTGCCGTGACCGACCAGGCCATCACGGCTGGCGGCACCGGCACGGTCGGTCGGTGGGTCCACGGTGGAGGCAGTGCCATGCACGGGACGGGACGGCGAGATGGGAGCGTGGACGGCGGCAAGGCTACGTCGTCTGTGATGACACTATTCGGTCACCGGTAATGAACCTTATTCAGGGTTCACCCGTTCGTGGCTAGATGACGCAATGAGACGCGTCAAGAACGTGCTATTGTGGTCGCACGCCGCCTTACCTGAGAATGGATTGTGATTATGTTACCAAGACAACCTACGAAGCCTTTCTACGTCGCTGTCGTCTCTGGCGAAATCGCACACTGCGGTACAATGTGCGTGCCCGGTCATGAAAATATGCCTTCGTGCACCGGTCATGAAGACCTGCCTTCGTGCAGGCGTGTTAATGATTTTAACCCCTGCTGACCGGCTATCAGCCATCTCCGTCTCTGCCGCAGTGCAGTTTTTCGCGTCTGCCGGCCGGGACGGGACGTTTTTATGACGCGTAGCTGCGGCTCGGCGGGCGGCGCTCTCACTGTGTTTCATCCCCGGCGGACCGGTGGCGGCGGCCGGCTAATTTCGGGGTCACTTGGCAGCGGCCGGGACCAGCCGCCGCCGCTCTGTTGATGCCGGTTTATCAACAGTCTGTTCCGCCCCGGGGCGCTCCCCCCCCCCCTCACCCCCGGAGGCCCGGACCTCGCCGGCTCGCTGGTCGACCTAGTGAGCCGTGAGTAGGCTCAGAAAGGCCGCGCGTGAGCCCGACGGCCGCCAATGTATGACCCTTAGTCATGCAATATGGATATGTTGTGACTCATTGCCTGCCGACCTTTTGCGGGGGACGGTGTGGTCGCCGCCGCCGTCGTCGTTATCGTTCCGGGAATTCGGCGGCGTTCTGTTTGGGCATTGCCTGTCTCTTTCCGTCGTGTTTGCAGTAAAAGTCCTGAAACACTTGTATTGATGCCCGCTGTCACGATCCTGTTGACAGCCGAGTGATGCCTCTGCATGGCTGCGGAGTGCAGTCTTTGGGGCCCCGAGGTTGATATGTAGCTGAGACGGCAGTGTTTGGCCTTACCAGGCATCGCATCAGCATCACCCGGCCGCATTCTCAGCCGCTCGTGGTGGCTGCTGGGACCCCGTCGGGCTGCGGACGTGCCGTGGCGGGGGTGGGCGGTGCGGGAGCGTCACGTTGACCCTCCCCCCGCGCCTTCCGACTGCTGACGGCTGCTTCCGTGCCACTGCCGGCTGCTGTCGGAGACTCGGCTGCTGTCTAGGACTCGTGCCGGCTGCTGGTGGCGATTGTCGGCTGCTTCCGTGCGACTGTCGGCGGCTGTCGGAGACTGCTGGCTGCCGACAGTGGCGTGCTGTTGGCTCCAGCACCCCTGTCCCTCCAGTGAAGGGTGGGCGTGCTGGGAGGAGAGAGCAGGCATTGTGTTGGCCGGACGTGCGGAGGCGGCGGCGGCGAGCGATGCGTGTAACTGCCAAGGCACGTGCTAAACGCGTCACCGCACGCCGCCAGCGAAAAACTCACTCGTGGCAGTGTCAGACCTGGAGCTGGGACTGCTCGATCACACGGTCACGGCTAGCATCTATCGCTCGCCGGCGCCGGCGCCGTCACAGCGAAACATTGACGAAATTCAGGCTGCAGCCCTCCGGAAACCTTTGAACTCTTCTATCCGAACAGGAACAGGGAGGCGTCTGTCGATTGAAAGTTTTTAAAAGATTGAATGAATGCAAGATTGAAAGTTTTCAAAGACATTGTGTGCTTTTTTCTTGAACAAAATTCCAAATTTGGCGTCTTCGTCGCCACCTCCAGTCGCATGACCTCAGCGTCACACCTTCACACGGCTTCCCGTCACGTGACGTGACGGTCGTGGCGTGACCTTGGCCACCGGACCGTCCAGTTGCCTGCTGGAGTGCTGGACGGTGGCTAGGCCGGTGCGCGGGTCTGCAGGGAGCCTCCGTCACCGCCGCCGCACCCTCCACTCTGCAGGCCCGGCCGCCCACTGGCCGCCGGGTTCAAATCCCGAGCCGCCCCCGTATATGAACTGATGGCCCAACACGGCAGCCGATGAAGGCGGGCGGTACACTGGTCACTGGCCACTGGTCAGCCAGCGACAGGGACGAGGATCGTGGTGAACTCGTGTCGGACGAGGATCGCGCCAACTCGATGATCAGGCATGTGTGCTTTGGTGCTGGAAGGAAGCGGGGAGGAAGTCCATTGCCATGTGCTTGACGCGATTGCCTCCATTGCCTGAGTGTGCCCACCACAGGATCGGCAGCCGTCGTTGCTGTGGCGTGTCTGGACTCGGTAAGTTCCACCGTCAGTCTGTCCGAGTGGGCGTCGCCGTTCCCTGGGTCGCTGGACGGTGGAGGGACTTTGTATCGCCGGCGCGTCCGGCCCACTCGCGACCTTGGCGAGTAATACGCGTCGATGTAGGCCGCGATGGGCCGTGGGCCGTGACGTGACGGTACGTGACGGTCGACACGGAGGGTGGCCAGCAATGGGCGGACGTAAGTGACGAGGGAGGGGAGGGGTGGGGTGGCTGGGCTGGACCGTGGTTGGAGGACCTGGCTGAGAGAATTTCCAGATGTTGGTGAGCCGGATGCTCTATCATGGAGATTTTAGGGGCTCCGACAGACAGTAGCTGGTAACTCCTGTTGATACTTAATTGATGCGTTGGAATCTGGATAGTGTAGATAGGGATAAGTGAAAACCCTAGTTTCCCCGTGTTCCGATTTGGCTGTTGGTCGTTAGCATCTCTTATCGATCTTCTCATGTGCTCTGAGATGGGTCGGTGTAACATTAGAGGCAGACCGCTGACGTTTCGCCAGCATATCTGAGTGGACACCGGACGCGGCGCTGACCTTGACAGGGATTCGGCCACGTCCGTGGGACACCTGAAGGTCCCAGTACCAGCTGTTTCTGGTGACGAGTCCTGTATCAGGATCCTGGATCCCGTCCCGCGCCCCCTCGTCTCGTCTCGTCTCGTCTCGTCTCGTCTCGTCTCGTCTCGTCTCGTCTCGTCTCGTCTCGTCTCGTCTCGTCT
>JARBER010098825.1:0-11377 GCA_030265075.1 Balanus glandula
CCTGACCTGACCTGACCTGACCTGACCTGACCTGACCTGACCTGACCTGACCTGACCTGACCTGACCTGACCAGACCCGACCCGACCTGACCTGACCTGACCTGACCTGACCTGACCTGACCTGACCGCTGCTCCTCTCGTTTCCAGACGTGGCCAAGCCCGGCTCGTGCCCGGCTCCCGCGCTACGGGGCGCCAGCTGCGCCGTCCAGTGCTCCCTCGACGATCACTGTCCGGGCCAGCAGAAGTGCTGCTCCAACGGCTGTGGCCGCTCGTGCAGCACCCCGTCAGATGAGCCACTCTGCCCGAACGGCACCACCTTCTACAACAAGTGCAACAAGTGCACCTGCACCGATGGCAAGGTCGAATGCGAGACGAACATCTGCACCAAAGGTCAGTTAAAGGAGAGTGTGCACACTGGACAGAGCTAGAGAGAGGATGCATGGCATATCCCATGCTGGGTACCGTGTCGCTTCGAAGGAACGCACTCGCGACGTTTGCTTGAAATAATCTGACAGCCGGATACTAGATGCTTTGAATATTTTGTGCGCATTCTAAATACATAAGTGAAGCTTAGTGTTATGAAGAGATGATAAATGGATATAATGATCGCTAAGCATCATTCCATGCAGTGATAAGGCATCTTTTTGCTTAGCTATGAGAGCGTGATTCTATAGAAACAAGCAACCGAATAGTGCATGTCGACTGGTAGGAAAAATACAGACCTCGATGGCTGCAGTTGCATCCATGCCCTCACCCCGACCCCATGCTCCTGTGCTGCTACTGTCTAAACATCAACACACACCCGCTTAGCTGAAATAAGTGCCCAATGTTACTTGCGGTGGCGACACTGACCTCAAAGTACCTTTACTAGAACGTGGTCTGAACTTTACCCTTTGCAACCGCTGATGGTTCGATGGTTGTAATATTATCGTGGAAATACTGGTATATGGGTGAACTTCAAAAACAAATCCCGATCGCAAACGATTTTGCCCTTTACGATTATCATAGTATTGACGGATAAATACATATCATAGGATCAGGACATATTTCACGACCAAAATGCAATAGTGAATTTCGGATCCCAGGGGATCCGAGATTGCAGTCTATCTTCCAATCCGTACTCCGTGTTAATCCGTATTCCCATTTTAACACGTGCTCCGTATTTCGGCTACCCAAAGAGTTTTGTTCGGAGTTATTTTTACTTGTTTCGGACTGCACTTCAGAAGAGGAAGATAAAACAGCTGATTGGGATAGGATAAGTTATTGGGTGGACACTGGACATGCAAGCAGCCCTTGCGCTCATCCAAGTGGAGCCGAGCCCACGATTCTCTCTCATCCAAGCTTTAGCGACTGCCATGCTTTGTAACAACCGACTAACGATGATCCATCATTGATAGCCGTATACAAAACCAGCCATGTTCCGGGTTCCGGGTTCAAACCATGTTCGGGTTCATAGCTTTGGCCAATATTCGAGAGAATCCGGAGACTCCGGTGTCTATTAGCGGAAAGCCCAGACGATATTGGCGTAATAATGGCAGAAAGCCCCGAGGATATTGGCGGAATATTGGCGGAAAGTCCCGACGATATCTTCTCCGGTAGCTGACCATATCCATTTCTTTCAGAGAAACCCGGTTCCTGCCCGAACAAGGCGTTCCTCTCCAAACTGAAGAGCAGAGGATGCGGAACCAAGTGTTACGGAGACGACGACTGTCCCGCCGATTCCAAGTGCTGCGACGCCGCTGGTTGTGGACCGATATGCATTCCGCCAGGTAAGAACGGGTGCTTTACCGGTGATGTCATCAACTGTTGCCCATTGTCGCTCCTCTAATAGATGAGGTCGAATGATTTTTTATATAATCTTAGTCCGAACGTTTTGAATGGACGGATTAACGAAGTCAGAGCCTGCGCTAAGCAGAGCTTGTTGCGTAGGCCCTGACCCCTGCTGTCCGATCGGGAAATTCCAGGTATTCGGCAGGATTTAGAGGCGAAAGTTTTAGCGTGCCCACACAGCCGGACACGGTCTGCCCCGCTCACAGACGTCAACTGGCCTTCAGTGCAGCCGCTGCCACCGACCACAGGCCATCCCAGTCAGGAGCAAATAGCGAGCGCCGAAGCGGCTCGAACCAGGCTCTCACTACCGGTTGGGTCACTAGCCCAGCGCTCTACCAACTGAGCTACAGGGGCGGACTGCCACTCCATGCATTAAATCTACCGACAGGCCACCATGGTGTAAAATCTAGCAGGTATGTCAGACAATCTGGTAGGCATACTAGCAAACACTACTAAATTCCGTTCCACCCTACTCTGTCGACTGTCACGCTGCCTGCAAATCTCATTCCTTGGCGTGTGTGAATTTAATTCGTCTGGTAGGTAAGTGAAATTTGAATTAGAATATTTAGTCATGCTATGGTCTGTCATTCCTAGAGAATTATGAATATTTTACAACAGTATCGTTGTTCACACATTTGATTTACCATATTACATATTACTATCAAGTAGGATGAGTCATATTCCGGACACGTCTGAATCTCGGACAGTTCAGTTATAGGGTAAGACGAGGTAAATGCGGACGGGTCGAAACACAGAGAAACTCACTGATCCTCTGCAATACCTCCCACACACACACACACAATCAAACAGCTTCAAGGTCACTATGGTTGTCTCATTACATAATTCTGTGCATGCCCAGCTGTGGTGCAATCAAATTATGCTGTTTGGGTGAAAGTTAATTATGTGTTTTGGGCAGCCAGGCTAGGCAGTGGTTAGAGGCACATGCCTGCTTAAGTTTACGGCTTGACGAGATTTGGGAGCTATTAATTTTTTTACTCCAGAGTCCAGATGGTAAGTTTCGCAACAATACGTCTTTTCATTGGAATGCATTTTAAAGCTTAGGTTCATGTTTCCACAAGGGTTGATCGCAATGTCCGCATTACACCCAGTCACTCAAATTAAGGGCTTGCTCGGGTTGCTCCTTTTAGAAATTGCAAGCTGTTCTTGATATTATCATTGAACTTTTGGGGTATCAGTGTGTAAATAAATGTTTAATGTATATATTGATGCCTTTGGTTTGTGAATTCCTTGTTTGAATTTACAGCAATATTGCCCTAAAGTGGTGATTGTGCTTGCGGTGCCATAATCGTCTGTATTTACCTAGTCTTACTCTAATCAGGGTAGTCAGAAGTGTCATCTGGGGACTTCCTCTAGCCTCAGCTGTAGGGCTAAGGACTCTACCTCTGGCACATAGCCAGGATTTCACTAGGTTGGGGGGTACCCTCAAAGGACCCCTTCCCAAGCATTCAAAGGGCCTAATAATATTCTGCTTTTGGGCTACATACAGCTTTCAGACTACAATTTATAATAACACTGTCTATAACAATTCATCATTCAACATGTCTCATTCTATTCAAACTGCTCTCAAAACATAAGCATTGCTCACATTTTTTTGGTTTAGGCCTCAAATGTTTTCAGGTTTATTTTGGGAGTTCAATTGCTATGGATGAGATACAACTGGAATGACCTCTCTATATTGACACCTTTGATGTTGGCTGATCATGGCCACTGCCTAGTAGCAAAATGTGACACTTTGTTATACAGAGCGTTAGCTTATCACACTTCAGATTATGCTTAACATCCATATAAAACCAATAACTATAGTCACTTGAGCATTCTTAAGAATATTGAATTAAAATTATAGTTCTGGGGTATCCATCATAGCATAAAAATGACTGCAGGTGCTATTTTCTGCAACTAATGAAAGGAAAAAAGCTGGTTACCATCTCTGGAAGATTTAGCTATGTGTCAACCATTATCCTGTTACCTTTATCCCAGTCCTGTATCCTGGTTCTGGTCCAGTATTCTGGTTCTGGTCCTGTATCCCAGTTCTGGTCCTGTATCCTGGTTATGGTTCCATATCTTGGTTCCAGTTACATATCCTGGTCCCATATCTGTCTTGTATCCTGATTACATATCATGATCCTGTATCCTGGTCCTGTATCCTATTTTGGTATCCCATTTCATTATTTTGGTCCTGTATTCTGGTCCTGCATTCTGGTCCCGTATCCCGGTCCAGTATTCCGGTCCCGTATCCCGGTCCCGTATCCCGGTCCCGTATCCCGGTCCCGTATCCCGGTCCTGTATCCCGATCCCGGTTCCGTATCCCGGGTCCGTATCCCGTTTCCGTATCCCGTTTCCGTATCCTGGTTCTGTATTCCGGTCCCGTATCCCGGTTTCGTATCCCGTTTCCGTACGCCGTTTCCGTACCCCGTTTCCGTATTCCGGTCCCGTATCACGGTCCCGTATCCCGTATCTCGGTCCCATGTATCGGTCCCGTATTCCGGTTTCGTATCCGATCCCGTATTTCGGTTCCGTATCCCGGTCCTGTATTCCGGTCCCGTATCCCGCTTCTGCATTCCGCTGTTGTATCCCGATGATGTGTCCCAGATATATGCTGCATATGTTACACTATGCACATACGCAATATGTACGTAGCTACTAGCTTTATTTCTATTAAAAGGCATCGCAAGTTGGTAAATAGTTAGTTTTTTTCTTTCAAGCTAACTACTTAAAATAAGCTTACTATTTAACAACTTGTTAGATGCTTTTTTTAATATAAATATAAGTACGTACTTATTGTATAGTGTAACATATACTACAACATATATCTGGGATACATCACCGGTATACGACAGCGGAATGCGAAAACGGGATACGGGACCTGTGTACGGGCACAGGATTAAGGACCGGGATAAAGGACCGGGATAAGGGACCGGGACCGGGATATGTGTGTGACACTATGTGACCGTACTCAGATCAGAGGCCTCTTGCACCACACATTCTACCGCGGTAGATTATTTTTTAGCATGCTTCTCTTGTACCATTGCGATAAGAAATTACTCAGCATAGCACATGCTCATTTTAATGTTGTGATACGTTTAAAGTTTTTTTTTCATATACAATGACAGGAAAGACAGACATGCCTTAAATAGTGATATAGATGAACATATTCAGTGACAGAACCTGCCCCAGACTGGGCGACAGAACCTTTCCCACTCGACGTAGGTCACTCTTTTTCATTTTTGACAGAAAACTAAAGGTGGCCTTCCACTGCACACACGCCTAATCGCCTAACGGCAGAATTTAAGATTAGAGCCTATGGGAAGTCAGCTGATTCACGCGTAATCTCCCGGGTTCGAATCCCGCGGGTGGCATGCCGCCTTCAGCGCGTTCTCCATTGGCTCTGATGTTAAATTCTGTCGTTCGGCGATTAGGCGCCGAACGCAGTGGAGTGTGTACGGCCATCTTTAGGAGAATGGGGCGGAATGACGCTCATCACGGTATTCTGGACATTCATTACTCCCCATGATAGTATACAAAGTCTCTAAAACTTGTCTGAATGGTCAAACATCAAAGTTTTGTTTATTTTAACAAGTTTTGTGTTCTGTTGTAAAAACACAACTTTTACATTTTAACGAATCTGGTAAAGGTCTTATTGTTGTTTTGATAGTAACGAACTGCTCCAAGCAAAAGTGAACACATGTTAGAAAGCAACAATATACCTCCGGAGGATAGTTACCGAGAAAAACACACTGGCAGAATCTTTCCCATGACAGAACGTGCCCCGGTCTCCCATACAACAAATCACATCTCCATTAAACAGCTTTCTTTCTTACCCTTGCTTTCTTACCCACAGGAAATCTACTAGATTCGGCGACCTACTTTTGAGCGTGAGTGAATTAGGGGCACTCTGAACCCAATGCAATGTACTGTGCTGTCAAGATAGCGCAATGCCCAGCACTTTTGTCACTCAATTCGCTTATTGCACGTTATCTTTGCCGATCTTTAATGCGTTTACGAGGACATCATGCTTCCACGAGAGCCCATAGTGTGAGTCTGCATCCGGCTGGGTAAATATACAATAAGGAGCTGAGCCAGGGCCTCAGGAAAACACATTATTCTCTATTTAAATCAAATGTTGTTTGCAAAACGAGACAACTGCTTAGTTATAAACCTACTATAGGCCTATGCTATATATGACTATATACTTGGTTTTACAGTATCCCTAAATTTGTTGATTTGTGTGGGAAATGCCATTCAAATGTTAATTCACTCTCACTCTCCATTTGGGAAGTGGATTTTCCACTCCCTAATTGTGTTATTGATTCTGATATGCCGATATATTTAGAAAGTTTATTATTTAAATGGAAAGTACTTCTTTTCTCATTGTAAACAAATACATATTGTACCATTTTATGCATAATTTTCCACTCTCTTCGTCTTGTTGAGCTCAAATTTTCCATTCTGACACAGGCAAAATTAAAATTTGGGACACTGGATTTATGGGATCACCCCACATCATCAATGTTCTTGTTTTGTATAATGTCATGTCCATTCACGTTGCGTTGTTGGCGGGTGTTTTCTGTTTAAGGGACTGTCTCGCCTTAACATATTTGAGTTGAAATTAGCCATATTAATATCCTGTCGGTGAAATTAAGTATGGCAGCAATTAAAACAACCACAACGGTTAAAACAATATTTGAGTTTAGTTTTCACATATGTAAATAATAAGACCTATGTGTTAAGTATTGGACCTTATTACTGATGCCTTAGTTACTGCCTCTGGGACAACTTTGCCATGTTGGGGGTGTGGGAGGGGTCCAAATGCCCATCCCCCAGTAACTCGAAAACCGGTTCGAGCCCGGTTCGAGCCGCTCCGGTTAGTGAGAGCCCGGTTCGAGCCGCTTCGGCGCTCGCTATTTGCTCCAGACTGGGATGGCCTGCGGTCGGTGTCAGTGGCCGCACTGAAGGCCAGTTGACGTCTGTGAGCGGGGCGGACCGTGTCCGGCTGTGTGGGCACGTTGAACTTTCGCCTCTAAACCCTGCCGAATACCTGTAATTTCCCGATCGGACGGTAGAGGCCAGGGTCTGCGCAACAAGCTCTGCTTAGTGCGGGCTCTGACTTCATCAATCCGTCCATTGAAAACGTTCGGACTAAATTTATTTAAAAAAAAAAAATCGCGAAAAATAATTTCATGGAAAACACGTCTAGCACCAACAACAAAAGTACATGTAAAAACTCATCCTGAAGGTTATATAACAAAACAAACAAAAAATAGATTATCCTCAGTTACCTCAGTAATGTTATCCTGAACGGTGCAACATTCCATCGAGAAAACGAATTATAATAATATACATATTTAGCCTGTAAAATATTTTCGACGGTAATAGTTAGTTCCATTCCATGACTTTGCAAGAAATATATGACCCATAGTCTTAAATGTCTTGAATTGAACATATGATGTGGCATTTGATCGTGATTAACATCTAACTCTGCAGTCAGCTGACATTTAAAGTAAGCTGCATAGCAGTGCAGTTAACGTAATATTTCTGCCGTGGCGGCACATTGGGCATAATCTTCACTTATCAGCCACCCGGAAGCATATTTGATCGTCGCAGTACATATAGTTGACCCCCGGCCGATGCACACAGTTGGTTCGATGCGTTTGTCACAATTGAATTACCGTACATTAATCTGCAGCTTACATTGACCTACTTTGACATACATCTCGAGCATTTGCAGCTTACTCAAAGTACAACTGCCGACTCGGGTTAATTGACACAGTTGCATCGCCGCATAAATGGAGGTTGACTCACGTTATAGCTAACAGAGTTAGCTCTTGGTTTTGATGACACATATGCCTTTGAGCTTAGATGATTCAGAGCGTTACTCAGTAGCCTTTTCCTAAGCAATGCAGCTGACTTTTAATCTTCAGAGTGACTGTGTGAAGATGGAATGTATCTATACAAATATAGTTAGTTATGCTTCTTGATCTCTTTTTAAATGTTGGAAAATACTTTTTAGAATTAAATATATTTTTACAAAATAAAAAGACACACATTCGATAATGAACCTTCTTCTAATCACAGAACATTTACAGCCAACGGAAATTTATTCAAAAAAGATCCGCGATCAATTTTTTTCGTCAAAGATATTCAATTCCAAAAAGACCTTTTACAATATCTAACCCGCGAACTGCAAGGCGTTTGTTACTTACCATTGACTCTCAACACAACTGACACAGAACTGTGAAAGCCAACTTTGGCTCGCAATATGACTGCCACATTGTATTGAGTACTGACAGTTGACTCTCAGTTGGACTCGCTCAGTACTCACAATGGACTATCAGTTGGACTCGCCGGGAACTCACAGTTGACTCTCAGCTGGACTCGCCGGGTACTCACAGTTGACTCTCAGTTGGACTCGTTTGCTGACGGACGGCGGCCAGCCGTTGGAGGCGATACAGAAGTAATCGGAGGAGTAGTGGCGCCGCACCACTCCCAGCTGCAGTCGAGTCCCGGCCATCGAGTACACTGGCAACGCAACACACAGCACGGCGTTACAGCCCGTCGAGTGCACTGAAGGCACAATACAACACGGCGATATAGCCCGTCGAGTACACTGGTGGCATAATACAACACAGCGATATAGCCCGTCGAGTTCACCCGTGGCATAACACGACACGGTGTTATAGCCAATCGAGTACACTGAAGGCACAATACAACACGGCGTTATAGGCTATAGCCCATCGAGTATACTGAAGACACAATACAACACGGCGATATAGCCCGTCCGATGCACTGGTGGCATAATATAACACAGCGATATAGCCCGTCGAGTACACTGGAGTCATAATACAACACAGCGTTATAGTCTGTCGAGTACACTGGAGTCATAATACAACACAGCGATATAGCCCGTCGAGTGCACTGGTGGCATAATACAGCACAGCGATATAACCCGTCGAGAGCACTGGTGGCATAATACAACACAGCGTTATAGTCTGTCGAGTATACTGGTGGCATAATATAACACAAGTACAGTTACACAACATACAACTACAACTCGTACAACTACACAAGTATATACATCGAGTACAACTGTGTACGTAATGCAATGTAAAGTTATGTTGTATTGTGTTGTGATGTGTTGTGTTGCTGTGAAAATGGTTATCTATAATGATGTTGTGATGTGTCATGTGCCATTTGCTATCAGTGATAGACAATTCTATTTAGCCAAACCAATTTGTCATGCTACACTTTTGCATGTAGTATACTTCAGCTTTTTTTAAGCACATTCGCAGTGATCAAAGTAAATTGCTAGTTTCCTTATTTTTGTTTTGCATTACGAACAGTATTTTATCCTATCGACTATCGATAGGGGGTAGGGAGTGTGGCTATGTGGAGTACCATGGTTCGCTGTCGCTTTTTCTCAAATTGGCGCTGGCGGTTGCACTTTCAAGAGTTGGTGATTGATTGTTCCCATTTATGTTGCACACAACAATGAGCTTTAATTCGCTTATAGAAACCAAAGTGGTATCTCACTTGGCTTCAAAACCAGTGTTGATAATGTGGCAGTGTGTCATCTGACAAAACCTGTCCCGTATATGGGACAGGTTTTGTTGTGTTGTTGTTGTTGTGTTGTTGTTGTTGTTTTGTTGTTGTGTTTTGGGACAGGTTCATGTTCTGTCACTGAAAAATATTTCCTGTTATCACCAAATGGTCATCTGACATCTGTAATGTCGCTGGGGGAGAGAGAGGGGCTTAAAAGTGTAGAAACGAACGCTAGATACGATCCCAGAACTATTGTTTGGCGTTTTGTTTTTGTTTTTGTTATTCATAGCCTTCTGGCGTTTCAGTCTCTGTATCGAACAAGCAGCCGGCAGTTCTGCCTAGTCTGGATGTATATTACGGGCAACGCCGCGTCATTCTCAAGTCTCCAGCTGCATGCTGATGATGCTGATGTTGATGTCGTTGTCAACACTGTTGTTGTTGTTGTTGCTGCTGTTGTTGTTGTTGATGATGTTGTTGTTGTTGTTGTTGTCTGAGAGTGTTCCTTCGATGTCGCTGTCGTCGGTGGCCGGTGTGTCTCCGTGAGATAATGCTTTTTCAGACCCGTGCCGAGTGGGGTTGTAGTAGGGCGGGTGGTAAGCTATTAATTATTTACCTTTACCATACGCTTCAGCATGATCCTCTTCTTAGCATTCTCTACCTCCAGTAGCCTTTCTCACAAAGCTATTTTTGCAACGGTTGTAGGTTGCGGGTTGTAGATTCCGATTTGTCAACTGTATTTTAATGTGCGAAATA
The DNA here is from genome assembly GCA_030265075.1 of Balanus glandula. Taxonomy (NCBI): domain Eukaryota; kingdom Metazoa; phylum Arthropoda; class Thecostraca; order Balanomorpha; family Balanidae; genus Balanus; species Balanus glandula. The sequence continues at coordinate 10,141 of JARBER010098825.1, forward strand.
CTCTTCCTGATTGCTTTGGTCCATATACCGAGGCACCACAGTCAGCCCGCACAGTCTACCACATTCCGTCACCGACTATAAGACCCGGCATTTAACCCGGCACCGACTGGGGTATTTTGCCACCCGCGACCCGCTAGGGGGGTGCTAAAAGTGGCACCCCCTTGCTATCTTACAAACCAAAGACCGCAGCGAGACGTGCAAGGCGGCTATCGAAGGGTTTCAATAAGCTTAGTCTGATTAAGTATTGAAATTTGTTTTTTAAGGTCACAGGTCAGGTCAAAGTCACGTCGAAGGTCAAATTTGATGTATGTTTTGTTTTGTTACCATATGTTTACTGCAATGCTTTACATTGCCATTATGGTCACATAACTTGTTCTCAAAGACATAATACATACTTCTTATCAGGAAAAGTAAAATTTTAAGCAAAAGGTCAAGGTCAAGGTCAGGTCACACAAAGTCACTTATAGTAAGAGGTCTACGAATGTCATGCAACACATGTTTTAGTGGTTATTTTGCACGTAGAATTCGATATAATGGACAATTTGTACAATATGACCTCATGTAAGGTCAAGGTTAGGTCAAAAAGGGTCAAATTTTAACATGTATTTTTAAAAAGGAAAAGGGCATGTTTCTGGACCATTTTTGACTCAGGAAAACAATGGGGACATTTATTTGACTATATCAGGTCAGAAAAGCTCTAAAAAAAATATTTTGAAAAAAATACGTCATAAGCTTCATCCACTTGGGGAGCCATACCTCAGCCAAAAAAAAGATACTGCTTTGAAATTTGGAATTAGTATTGTAATAGCGTAGTTCTGTGACATATATTCTGGACTTTTTAATATCTGAATTGGCTTCTGTTTTTTTTTAAGAAAAAAAATCATTTTTTGGGGGGGAATTACTAAATTTTGAAAATCTGACACAACTGTCTTATAGATAATGATTTGCGATTGAATGGCGTTTACGCATAACGAATCGCTGTACATGGTGATTTTCTACAAATTTTCAAGCATTTGTCGTTTTTCAATCGGAAACGGCATAACATGACGTCTCTAAAACATTTTTTTTTTAATTTTAAATCGTGTTTTTCTTTTGCATAGGGGTTTACAATTGGTTGGAGCAAAGGTACTAAAAGTTTGATGTCAAAATACGAAAGTTTTTTTGAGTTATTAAGAAAAAACGGAGGAGATGCTACTTTAAGCACCCCCCCCCCCCCCCCCCGGGGGGGCCGGGGTTA
>JARBER010099047.1:0-11373 GCA_030265075.1 Balanus glandula
CCCCCCCCCCCCACACACACACACAGACACAGACACACATCTTCCACAGCCGAGTCCCGGTACACCGTACCCACCTCGACATAAACGACGGCGCGCTGCTGGGTGACGTTGGCCACGCCGCGCTGGTCGTCGGTCAGGTGGACTGAGAACGCCTCGCGGTGCTCGCGGTCCCGGTCGAACAGGATATCTACTGACACCACCAGCCGAGAGACGTTCACACCAAACTCCAGCTCTGCCGGGGAGCCACAGCTCGGTCAGACATGGCCCCAGTCAGCGGTCACAGCAGCAGCGCCAGAAACGAACACAGCCGCTCAGCGAACGGAGCGTGTCGAGAAGGATAAGCATAGGAGCCAGCGAGTAACCTGAGGGTTACCAGTGAAGACGAAACATACATTGGAAGCACAGACTCGAGAAACGGGGCACCTCAGTTGGGGTCACTTCTATACCCTGTGGTCCAAGTGACAGGCGGCCGCACACTAAAAGCAGCCGCACACTAGGCGATTCGGCGCGTCGAATCCCGCGATATCGCCGCGACATTCCGCGGATCAACAAAAGTTTTCAATGGAAAATGACATTGATGCCCGAAAAATCGCGGCGTTATTGCGGGAATCGACGCGCCTAATCGCGTAGTGTGCGGCCGCCTTTACGCTTCAGCTGCGGCTGCTAGTACAGATGGCGCTGCCTGTCCGTCGTCGGCCCGTCGCGTCAGCGGCGGCGGCCCGGTTTGACCGGTGTTGGGTGTGGTTTGTCCGGTCCGTGCGCACCTCTGCCCGGCTGGCATTGCGCCTGCGCGGTCGTCGGTGCGGTGATGACGTCACGGCTGGAGCTGGCCGGGGGCCTGCTGGGCCTGCTAGCCCGACTCCCGTCCTCGTGTCGGTGACTCAGGGAGGCAGGAGGCGGAGAAGTGATAAGGACAGGCACCGCGGACCGGAGACGCCACAGTTCGCGAGGGTTCGCCACAGAGAGAGCAGACACTGTTCAGGACAACACCGCATCAAATCAGGTTAGTGACGTTTGTTGTGTTTTTACTTTTTTACGAGGTGAGAATGAAGTGAAAGTATGTTTTCAGCACCTATACTATGGATCGTGTGTGTATATACGTTGTTGAACAAATGTGCTTGTTTCAGTAACCTTGCAATGCATGCATGACTTAGATTCTAACGTTTATGTCCAATTCCATATGCTCAGGAATAAGCATTGTATGCAAGCAAGCTAATGTCAACCTAAGCTGGAGTCTTGGCCGATGAACAGTAGATGAATGAGTATGCAAACAATTTTGTTGTTGTAAATTTGTGTAACTTTTTGAAAGATGCCAGAAGTGTAACCATGACATGAATATAACAGTGCTTGACTTCGTAACTTTTGTTGGTGGGAGCATTGGAAATCACTCAAATCAGAGAATGTAATACCACGTTATGCAATAAGCCTTACGATTTTCCCGGTGAGAAGAGGTGTCTCCGTTTTCCCGTGGGCGGTTTGCCAGACCGTGTCCCCACTATGACACCTCACACCTGGGTCAACAGTCACCTCCGCGTCACCATTGCCCCGCCCTGCCGAGCCGGCCCGGCCCGGCCCGCGCCGAGACACGGCGAGTGCCGGGCGGCCCGCCATTCCGGTCCGCCTACCGTACCGTAACCCGGCGTGAACCCGGCGAGAACCGGCGGCGGACCGGACACAGAGCGGTGTGAGTGTCGTGCGTGCCGTGTCACGACTCACGAGTCACGGACTCACGACTCACACACTGCGTGGTCAGGCGTACCAGTGACTCGCCACAGCGGTCACCGGTCACTGCTGACCGGTTTCCGGGCCCTCGAGTCCCGACCGTGACCGCAACGTGAGGGTTGCATCCCGGGCATTCCATTGGCGAACATGACTTGCGATATTTCCATTCTGCGGATCGCCATCGCTCTCGCGGTCTGGAACGCCCGCTTCATCCCGGCTTCCGACTCCATTCCAGCAGCCACGGGATGACTTACACCGGGACAGCTTCCCTGAACATTGTCCAGTCTGTCCACCCGGACTTACACCGGGACAGCTCCCCCGAACATTGTCCAGTCTGTCCACCCGGCTCCGGCCTCTCTCGGCCAACATCACGTCATGGACTCGCTGAAGTCACCGCGGTATCTCCCCTGTGTCGCATTTGACATATTCATACTGGGCACCGTGTTATCTCCCCTGAGACACCTCTGACCCCCTTCTCCCCCCCCCCCCGCCCACAGCACCGTCATGGACACCCTCAAGTCGACGCAGCTGCAGAAGGGCGCCGCCGGCGGCCTCGTCTCGGGCGCCGACGCGCTGGCCGGCAAGAAGGTGGTCGGCATCTACTTCTCGGCCCACTGGTGCCCGCCATGCCGCATGTTCACGCCGGTGCTGAAGGACTTTTACGAGGCGCTGCTGGAGCTGGGCTGCGAGCTGGAGATGGTGTTCGTGTCGTCGGACCGCTCGCCGGCCGACATGGCGGCCTACATGACGGAGGCGCACGGCGACTGGCTGGCGGTGCCGCACGGCAGCGCCGCCGCGCAGCAGCTCAAGTCCGAGTTCCAGGTCAGCGGCATCCCGGCCCTCATCTTCCTGCGCGCCGACGGCACCGTGGTCGACCGCGAGGGCCGCAACGTCGTCCAGTCGCAGGGCCCCACCAAGGCCGTGTTCGACAAGCTGGCCGGGAACTAGAGCGGCCGGCGGTGCCGGGGGTGTGCTGGGGCTGCAAGAAATTTACACGGGGACGCCGGGAGGGGGGGGGGGAGGGGCGCTTGCAAGGGCAGGAGATGACGTCGGCGGGGGTACCTCGGCTGCCCGGGAGGGACAGCTCCGAGGCCTGTGGCGGAGGGGCTGGGAGAGATAACGTCAGCAGAACTAATTAAACTAAAAACTAACACCCCGGCTGCCCGGTTTGACAGCTCTCCGAGGCGCGGGGCCGGAACAGCGCGACGCTACACGATCAATGCGTTAATTCGTCCACTGTACTACCATCACGACCAAACACACACCTCGTCAATCTGCCCCGAGCCTTTTCCAAGTCCGGAACTCTCCCATATTGGGACGACAACACAACGAAGCTAGCCAGCGCCGCTCGTCGCCCCAGTCCGCACGCGTGTCCTGCTCTAATGCACTGGTCTCTGCTCGATATTGTTACGCGGTGTTAACCGGCCATTGTAATAGTGGAGTTGGTGATTTTTTTCCGAACACTGATGATGTTTTGCTTTGGTGAGGCTTTTGGCGTTGCTTTTAACTGCGAGTGTGCAGAAAGATACAAGCGTACTTGTGATTAGGTAGAATGTGATTTTGCCTTGGTGATTTTGTTGTCGCTTTTAAGGCCAACGTGCCGAAATATACAAATATAGACGTGACAAAATGCAACTCTGTCTCGCATGCTATACGCTACGTCGTACAGAAGCCGGTTCACAATGACTTCACAATGGCAGGTAACGCCAAACGAAACTGACCAACTCCAACCGACTACCGAACATTTATGGCCGAGCAAACTAGCATGCATGGACCATTACAGCGATCCAGCGCTGCCGCAAAGCATCAGCCGGCGTTGTGCCACTGCCGGACTCTATGAATGGTCGGGCCACTATTAACTGCCCCCTGGCCACGTCGGTGCGGCGTCGGTCAATAGCGGGTCATGTCCGGCGGCCCACGTGGCGCCGCTCGCCGCTGTTGACCGCCGGGATGGCGGGCGTCAATGTACCGTGATCAATGGTCACTGGTCGTGTGGCGGACGACCACACCGGGCCGTGGTACAGGTTGTCACCTGGAGACATTAGCAATGCAGACCTCAACACAGGTGTTGCCATGACCAGGACCCGGGTTCGTATTGATCCCGGAGTCGGTAAGCTGGTGCGGAATATACGTGCACGCAAGCCCCAACAGAGACCCCGGTACAGCCTGTCTTGTAAGTATCGCAAATACCAGTCACGTTCACACCGGGTGGTACCAAAAAGTTTGAGATCCCCTGGGCCACCGATTTCAACACAGGCATAGGGTACTTGGCTGGGATTAGCGATACTTCAAAACAGACTGTTGATTACATGTCGAGTCCGCGGCAGGCGTCTGATGTGGCGGTACAACACAGCGCAGATCGTCACTGACACCTGCTGTCCAGTGTAAGTCAAACCAGCCTCAGCAGTCAGCAGGGTCACCGACTGACCAAATCCAAATGTGGCGTCTGATACGGCAGTGCAACTCAGTTCTGAAAACACTGCAGAGTGCAGAGTGCAGAGTGAATATTTCTGTCCAAACACCTATTCCGGCGGCCAGGTCAGCCGCAGCGACTGCAGAGAAACTAAAACCCTTTTTGGCACGGATGTGTCCAAGTCCATGCGTTATTCGAATTTGGCGAGCTGATTACAAAGGTCTCGCAGTTTGAGGACGCTGGAACAAAATGTCAAACGTTGACAATGCGTAAGTAATTCGGATTTTGTCCTATGATCAAAATTGTAAACGATAAACTGTGCCTAAATTGTTATAATGTGTTACCCGCCGCCTATATTCATGAGTCGCCGTGCCCAGTACGGACCCTCGTGATGACGTGTTGAATAGTCGACGGAGCCTAGCTCTGCGGTCAACCACCCGACTGCAGCAGCCCGTCACAGGGCTCCGATCGATGGCTATCGTCTGGTGCGACGTTACAAACTGCAGCTTGTCACTGGCAGCAGAGTTCGGTCAGCGAACCACGGCCCTGAAAATCCCGGCGGCAAGGCTGGTGGAGGCTCGCTGACGGCCCGTCGCTCACCGCTTCATAGTTCCGACCGTGTCCGAGTTCAACAGCAGCATGGGAACTCCCGTTTGTTTAATGGGTGCATTGATGCGTACCTATTGGATAGTTGCACTCACTCGTGTCTCCACATTTGCCAGTAGAAGAACACATTAACTGAATGACCGAAACATGAATTTGGCACTTAATTATCAAAGTTTTGCCATTTTCGTCTAATTGTCAACTTTGTCAGCTCTGTTGGACGTGTGCGTGCGGGTGTGCGTGCGTAAATACATACTCACGTGTGTCATGTGTGTTACTCATAGCTGGATATTCCGTGGTAGTCGATGCCTGCCCGTGTTTTATGCGTGTCTGCCTGCCTTGGTCTCTGTCTGTGTCTGTGTCTGCCTGTCTCTGTGTCTGTGTCTGTGTCTGTGTCTGTGTCTGTGTCTCCGTCTGTCTGTCCGCCTCACCTCTGGAGACGCCGTGGTAGTCGGAGCCGGCCCGGGCTATCTGCCTATCTCGGCCTGTCTCTGCCTGTCGGTGTGTGTCTGTATATATCGTCTGTCCGCCTCACCTCTGGAGACGCCGTGGTAGTCGGAGCCGGCCCGTGCCGACCCGTCGCGGGTGTACAGTCGGGTGACGGAGGTGGAGCTGAGGTCTCCCAGCCGCACCACGGCCACCCGCAGCGACACCGGTTCCTCGGGGCCCGCCGGCTCCGTGACTCGCAGACGACGCGACTCGAACTTGATCAGAGGCCCTGCCGACAGCAGCCGGGTGTCAGGAACGCATAATGGTCAGCTCATCACAGTGCAGGGGTGTCGGAGAGCAAGCCGTCGGGATGGAATTGAGAGAATGTCACGCGGTATAAAGTTTTACTATTTGGAAAAATCGGTATGCTGACTTATTGCTCGCTCTTTGTTTTTCACATTAGTAAGTACGAATAATTATACAACCGGGCATTGCTGTTCTTGCATACATGACTTAGTATTAGATGGAATGGAGCGGACATCAATTGCTGTCTATTTAGTATAGTAGCAGTCTATAGGTACTAACAATGAGAGAAGTTGTTATAAGCGAAACACATCGTTAATGTCAGTTGGCGTGCCTATACTGCAGTACGCCAACTGCAGTATCTGCCGGTGCTGCAGTATCTATACTGTCCGTCCCCGGCAAACAGGGGGTAAGCCCAGCACAGACCTGACACCCGTCCCCGGCAAACAGGGGGTAAGCCCAGCACAGACCTGACACCCGTCCCCGGCAAACGGGGGGTAAGCCCAGCACAGACCTGATACCCGTCCCCGGCAAACAGGGGACCGGCACGAGACGAACGTTACAATGCAAACGAATTCAAATCAGCCGTCATCGTTCGAACGGGGTGATTCATCTGCAGCGGGGAGTTTGCCTACAGACTCGCGACGCTAACCGCCATCACGCCACCGCCTATCCGCGCCTGGGTCAACACAGGGAAACGCTTATCGTACGAAGCCAGGATTTCGCCCGGGGGCGGCACCACGAAAGGGCCTCTTCCCGGGCGTTCAAAAGACCCCTTCCCGAGAGTTCAAGGTGCCCCTTCTAAAGCGTTCAAGGGGCCAACAGAATGGATGAATACAAGGGTTACAAGGATGGAAAATGCAAAAAGGTATTGCACCAGAACATTGCACCAGGCACGTAGCCAAGATGACGTCAAAGGATGGTGCATCAAAGCCTCCTTCGTGGCTTCAAGGGCGGAAACTTTTAAACCTATTGCGCCGCGGAGCGACGCGAAAATTTTCGAGTGCAATGTCTCGAATATGCAGCATGCATTATCATCAATTTAGGTCTTTCAGCATTTTGAATATGTGGTTTAAACGTGTCCTGTGGGCTGCATAGGGAAATTGTGAACGTCCATGGTGCTCTATGCTCTTTCAGAGGGCCCAGGTCGCTCTCAAAATGGTTTCTTAAATACTCTAACTAGGAACGCCCGGCCGCTGCCTCCTCCCCCTCCCCCGGTCACCTGACTGGTGGGAATCGGCTAATTGGTACTATGTTTCCATGGATAGTGGCATAGTGCTGCAAAGGTCATGTATTTGTATTCACAGTCTGGCTATGTGGTGGACTGAGTGGATCGAATGCGTTAGATGGATATATTAATGTAATGATACACTGAATGAACCTCTGATATGTACAGTCTCCCCTGAAAAGCTATGTGTATAGTCTCCCCACTACTAGCCTGCTAATCTGTGCTGTTCGCAGCGGAATTCAAAGCAACGTAAGAGCTCACCCGTGATATATCAGGAGCAAGCTCAATACGTTTTTTTTTATTTCACCGCATGCAGTACCAATTATAGACCATAAGTTGAAAACTTTTGCTGAACTGGACTTTTAGAGGAGACTTTCCGTTGTTATCTGAAGTATCTGCCCTGGAGGTTTGCGTGGCACTAACAAATGAAAACATCAAAACAAATTAGCATCGTACTCAGTGTTGACTTCCTTTTAACATCGGCGTCCCATCACACATCAGTACCGATTCTGATGAGTCTAAAGACGATGTCACAATGTAAGCTGAGCAGATGTTTATTTATTTTTTTGCAGTCGGTGCAGCCGAATTGTATCGATTGACGGGCGTCGCTACCCGCTGACAATAGTTCCTAGAGCGTCCTAGTGGAGTCCTATCATTTGTATTGGTATAAGCACATCGCAACTCGGGACCGCCGCGGGACTCACTGTCGGCCGTGTCTCTGACGGTGACCTGGACTCACTGTCGGCAGTGTCTCTGACAGTGACCTGGACTCACTGTCGGCCGTGTCTCTGACAGTGACCTGGACTCACTGTCGGCTGTGTCTCTGATGGTGACCTGGACTCACTGTCGGCTGTGTCTCTGACGGTGACCTGGACTCACTGTCGGCTGTGTCTCTGACGGTGACCTGGACTCACTGTCGGCTGTGTCTCTGACAGTGACCTGGACTCACTGTCGGCTGTGTCTCTGACGGTGACCTGGACTCACTGTCGGCCGTGTCTCTGAAAGTGACCTGGACTCACTGTCGGCTGTGTCTCGGATGGTGACCTCTGTGGAGTTGCGGCGGCCCGGCCGACCCGGCCCGGAGACGGTCCGCGGGTCGCCCAGCACCAGTCGGAACGTCTCGGCCTCCTCGTGGATGTGGTCGTTGATGAGGATCACTGGACACGGCTTCTCGATCTCCCCTGCGGTGGAGATCGGCCGTCAGACGTGTCTGTCACACACGACACCGATAACACACACCAGCCACCACTCAGCAGTCAGCATGCGTTTTTTTTCTCAAAACATGTACTCGCCATTTCGCAAAAATATTATCGAATTACATAACCTAATCGAACATGACCTGCTTCTTTTCCGGGTAAAAATTAACTCTAATTTTTCTTTCCAAAATGGCGAGTACACGTTCGGAATAAAAATAGCGCACTCAGCACGGGACGGGCACCAGCCGAGACAAAAATGGCGCACACCGACCAGAGCGGATTACACACAACCAGGCGATTCATCAAGTCCTAAGCATTACTACTTTGAATTCGTATTTCGTGGTGCATGTAGCAATGGATAAACACAACTATTCTTAGCGAACTCAACGATCATGTGGTCCGTGACGTTTCCGATGCCAGCACAACCGTGTCTCGTTAACAGATGATTTGTGAGGTCTCTCGGGTTCCTTGGTTTTATATTTCACTGTTAGACTCTATAACTACGAATTCTGTCGATGACTGGGCACTGGTGGATCGTAGTCGGTGTAAAATGAAGCAGTCAGCGCCCCTGTCGGAGCTCGGAAGGAGGATCAAACGGAAAGCGTGCTCTGCTGATAGTCATGTCTGCGATAGTTATAGTCATGATGCAACCATGTCCACACAAAGCAGATAAGTGCATCCATATATAAGCCACGACATGAGTCACGAATGTAATACTAAGCAAATATGTTCAGGAAAGAAAATTTCAAAAATAAGTCCGTAACTGAAAATTAGGCTGTAATCACACCTTTTTGCGTTGTGAAAAGGCCTCAAACGTGTATATGTAGAAGTTCGAACAGTCGGATTAAACGGTTTCCAGGGAATCGAAGGAATGACTGACTTATAAATTATATATGCTTGAATTTTACCAAAAATAAGAAGCAATTGTAAATACGCATACTGTTGTTATTGATACAAGAACCCCACGGACAAACGTAGCTTGTTGAAACCCACGACGGATGAGCATTGAGCAACAACGGATACCATCGTCAGTCGTCACACAAATACGACGAAAGCCCACTCCCTGGAACGTCCCTGTTCTAGGAAAGTATCGAGTTTGTCTACTGAGAGTGACTGCATTGTGAACGTATTCAGCGCGCTGATACGCGGGGTGCTCAGAGTAGGAGGTACCGGGTTCCTGAGAGGACGTGTCTCGGTGACAGACACTGAGTCAGGGTGGGACGTGCTGAGGTTCTGAGAAGACGTGTCTCAGTTTCGAGATCGGCCGAGATCAAGCAATTCAACTATTATCCCCGTGTGTTGATCCCGGAGTCGGTAGAGCGGGAGATCCCCTGTGCCGGTCAGGGGTGTCCCGCGTATGTCACACCCGCTCGTCCGCTCCAGCGCTGCGCTACAAAGAATAACAGCGCCAGCCACGTGGCTCATTGGCATTGCATCACCCATCCTGTCCTATGCACGGACCTGCACGGTATCGAGAGTCACATCCGTCCAGCACCGAAGTTCAGGCGAATCGGTGTCTTATTTCTACACGTCCGCCGCGAAGTTCGAGATCCGGGTAATCGGTGTTCTATTTCGACAGTGGCATTACTGGGATTTTGTGGCGAACGACGGATCACTTGGTTAGGTCACTGACACGTCACGACTCACGACACATGCACCCCGGCGGTCGATACACTAGTCTCCAATATGTGCGTACAGTGATAATGTAGGGCTTCTGAGAAAAAAAAGTTAAATTTAAATTTATGGACTGAATTTAACAGTCTATTCTAGTATTCAGGCGTCCATATCTTGATCGTCAGAATCTTGAATTCTGAAACTGAAGTTTGGTTTGGTTTGGTTGTGGATAAAGCCTCTTCGGCACTATTGGACCATTGCGGAGCTATGGGATGAAGAAGTAAATGGAACGTCGACCGGATGACCGGCTACGGACAAGCCATCTAACCGGCCACCACGACCGGGGGATTGACTCGAGGGCCAGTCACTTGCCCAGTGGCCAGCGACCATCGGACCCGGATTAACGTGGGCGTGACAAAGGCTAACGGACAGACATTCGGGAGGATTACAAGGGACTTGTAGCTGCAATTATCTTGATGCACTTGTATCGCTAGCTAATGAACTAAGCACTAAGCACTAAGCAAGATGCATGCGTGCAGCGGAGTACTATTGGAAAGTGGAAGACTGCAGTATGCAGCCCAGTAATGGAAACACCAAACAAAGTCCCGTTTCTCGTCGAAATTTCATTCCCGACGGGAATCCCTACTCCTCTCCGTGAAGGGTGAACCTGAGTCTGTTGCCCACTCCGGTAACAAACAGCATCGTGACTGATTGTCTGCAGCTCTTCTGACCGACCTGGAGCGAACTGCAGCCGGCTGCTGTTGGTGTCGGGACGCTCCTCGAAGTCGGCGCCCGCCTCCGCCGAGCCCTGGCGCGTGTAGCAGCGCACCGATGACGCAATCGTGACGTCACCGCGCCGCACCACGTAGGCCGTCACCTGGTCGTCCTCCTCGAAACCCTCGTACGAGCTCTCAGAGAACTCGTGGGTCGGCACTGTCAGACCAGACATTCGTTTCAGAGCAAACTTTGCGCGACAAGATGGTGGAAAGCGTTTAGTATAAAATTACCAGTATTAATTCGTGCTACCATGTCATTTCGATAAGGCTCGGTCAAAATGCATCATAATGGATCACTGAGAACGATGCTGAAGCCATTCAACACGTGCACAAAATAAACGTCATACATTTTAGCTATGGTTTTCAATTCCCCAGTCCATTTCAAAGTAGGTATCGGTAACAGCATAGGAAGGCGGAAGCACCTGTAAGCAGACATAACTACAGGATAACACCGCACATGTCATCGAAACCGCAAACAGTCCTCCGCCGACCATCGGAGCTGTGGACTGTGAGATGTACATCTGTGTGTGTGTGTGATCCGGCCCGACCCCTGCTCACGGTCCGAGTCGGAGTCGTCGACGGTGACGTTGAGCGTGCCGGGCCGGCCGACGGTGGCGTTAGCGGGCAGGCGCAGCAGCAGCTGGAGGTGCTCGGCCCCCTCGCGGCGCGGCCGGCCCGGGTCGTCCAGCACGGTCAGGGGCAGACTGACCTCCGTCTGACCGGGGCCGAACTGCAGCGTCACGCCCACCGCCAGGTAGTCCTCCCCGGCTGCCGAGAGAGGACCACGTCAGCTCGATGCGGCTGCCGAAACATCGGCCGTCCGCCAGGGTTCTAGTGGGGTGGGAAGGGTGGAATCTAGGGAGCGACATCCCCGGAGTTCGAGTCAGCACAAGCTGCAGTTGTGGCATCACTAGGATCACTGTTGTTTTATGCCGCAACTCGCTAGCCACAGTAAGTGGCAAGTCAGGATACTGTATGCATGTACTTTGTACTGTGTTCTGTGGCGCCTCTCACCGGTAGCTCTGGGCGGGGTATGATGTGTATGTACTGTGTACTGTGTTCTGTGGCGCCTCTCACCGGTCGCTCTGG
>JARBER010099158.1:0-11373 GCA_030265075.1 Balanus glandula
GCACTGCTGCACTGCTGGGCTGTTGGTGAGTTCACCTCTGCTTACCGCCGGGTCGTCTGTCCATCCGGGGACTCTCACACCCATCACGAGCAGCTCTCATCACGGGCTGACTCAGGGGTAGTGGGGCGGCCGGACGTGGCGGGGTCAGGGGTCACACCGCGACACCGCCCGTCACTGGGGCCGCGGCGGCCGCAAGCAGACATACAGTGCGACGGAGATAGCCAGACCAATACCATTATATGGCAGTCGCCGCAAGGGATACGCCTGAAAAAAAATCGGCGGAGGGGGGGGGGGGGAATATGAAGAAGCCAAAACATCTTTCGTTTTTCCTGGAATCCATAGACATTGGGCCTGACAGTGACTGATCGGATCGGATCGGAGCCCCTTGAGTGATTTTTTTCTTGGAGGCTCAGAGAGGGTATAGCCCCATGGCTTCCTCCGAACTCACACTGGCACCTAATCGAAAGAAAACATATGAGTAAGTACCTATACTTAAACTTAGGTAATAATTAATCCAACTGCTACCAAACATAAATGTTGTGAAGAAATACAACCCTATTGAAACAAATTAACCAATCTTGGCTGTTAGGGTATAGCCTATGCCATATACCGTATGAAACAAAATGATTGTGTCCAAAGCTCACGATCACGGACAAGTATGGGAATTTAGTTACAGCGCCATCAGTTAATCACGCAGGCGGCAGGCGCCTGAGTTTGCAAAGTGTGTCAGTCTCCGACTGGCTGGAATCTCGCTCTCCACCTGGCTAGATGACCTCATGCGACACTCCTTCGCACCGATATCAGCACGTGCAGTGCTACAGACAGCTCTGCCATGAAGCCCGATAGTAACAATGCTAGAGCATTTTCTTTTTCTGCGATTCCCGCGAGCTCTGATGACACCGGAAACGGACCGGTTCCGGTTCCCAACGGAGCCCGTCTCCCGTCGACGCAAGGTCACGGCTACTACCCTGAGAGCGGCCCGCCTCTGAATTGCAACACCGCCTTCTACTGAGTCAGAATTACAGCACTGGAGCAGCTTAGCAACACAACTTAACAACACTCAGTGAATTACAGCTTAAACGTACTAAGCTTCCGATCCATATTGATCCGCTCTTCTATTCAGTAGGACAATTTTCCTGTATTTTGCCCTTTTTCCCTCCTGAGCCCTTTAAGATGGTGGCGATTCCGCTGCGAGTCGCGCTACAGGAAGCCACTGCAAGGTCTGAGGCGTCTGGAGGGTGTCTGCTCGCTGGCTATCGTGTGGCCTCTACATGACGAGATGCGGGTGAAAGCTGTCCTACCAGCATCAGAGCGGTGTTTGCTTTCAGTTGGGTACCGCTGCTGAATGGCAAGTAGCAGCTGTTGTGACTCCTGTAGGCTGTATAACATTACATGGACGCTCTCTCTGTATGGCGGGGTCGTTTCGCATCACCTTCGGTAGTTGTTGTTGGCAAGAGTGCGGCAAATTATGGCTTAGACCAACCGACGCGGTCTGGTGACTTATGCATGCAGTTATCATTAAGTGTACTGCTTGACTTCATTCGGTGCTACATGCAAAGCACACTAATGCCTGTCTTCTTGATCATGGGCCTGTGACCCAGACTAGAAGCCTCAATTGTTCTGCTCGGGTTGACGTAAGACACCCCAGATATAGCTGCCGACATCTACGTCCGACTGGAAGCATCACATGCCGCTCGGCTCGGTGTACTCGGTCACAATCAATCAGAGGGTGTGTGCGCGCTGGCCAGGCCGGTCCCAGTTGTCCTGTGATGCGCACCGTACCGACTAACCACGTGATCGGCACCCGTCACGCCCACGACGATAAAAGACGGCGACAGTCGGACATGCTTCATAGCTCGTACAGCTGGGGAATTTCCAAACATTGAGAACTGTGAAGAAAACGTACAGAAGCAGCCCACTAGCACATGGGTGGTGAGGTTTCATTTGTAGAACGTTGATGGACCTGGTGTTGTCAAAATACGCGTGCCTGAATTCCATGTGATGGCGTTTTTTCCCTGACAGTTTCTCGCATCTCTCCTGGCGATTTCTCAGAGAGTTTGTGTATCAGACGATTTGACGCACGGATGAGGAGATCAAAGACAGTGGAACCCGCGCGTGGTCCGGGAGAAAACTGGCGTCCATTTGTGGGCCACTGTGAGAGTGTTTGGAATCGCTGCATCATGGTCGGCAGAGTTCATTCACGTCCTGGTGGGCACCAAAGTGGCTGGGCGGGCGGCGATAGTAAATTGGTGGTAAAAATCCAATCACCCGCACCTATCTCCATAGACTGCTCTCCTCCCTGGTGTACATAATTGGTTCAGTCACTCCACCTACCACTAAACTGTCAGACACTTTCAGATGCTGCCATTCGTATTTGTCAGATATTTTGATTTAGGCTACAGCCACTAGCACTTACTGATATTTTCTTCATATGTGTCAGTCACGTACCTATATTCAATTCATCTTTCAAAATAAGACCAGTCCGTTCATGCTTTTGTCTGTCGGTACTCGGTGAGCTGTCTTGTTGCCTTAGTGTGACATTCACTCAAAAGCCGGTTTGGTGAACATCTCTGTAGGTTATAGGTACTGCGGCGGGGCTCCTCAGGATGGCTATACACTGCTGCCTTCTGCCACCTGCCCATGCTGCTGCTGCTGCTGCCTTTGGCTGTCGGTGACTCGTCTCATGGTTGGCAGAAACTGCTGGCTCTGCTGGCTCTGGCATATAGTTGAGGCCGATAGTGAAAGTCGGTGAGCAGTTAAGTTCGCGTGATTGCACTGCAAGATCTCCCCCTCAACACCGTTGCAGCCTGTTCGGTGTTCAGGCGCACTTTTGCCCAAGCGTGCAAACCATCTGACCTCGACAACTAGCCTCCCGCACTCTCAGTATCGGGCTCCGGACCGCCGACTCCTGCACTGCTTCCACTCCCTGACTGCCCCAGTGGTAAGTGGTCGCCTTCCGGCTAACCTGTGGGCTGACGACTCCGGCCAGTTGGGTAACCTTCCGGCCACCCTGTTGGCTGATAATTCCGGTCAGTTGGGTAGACTCCGATCAGTTGGGTAACCTTCCGGCTACCCTGTGGGGTGATGACTTCTGCCAGTTGGGTAACCTTCCGGCTACCCTGTGCGCTGCTGACTCCGGCCAGTTGGGCAAACTTACGGCCACCTCGTGGGCTTCTGACTCGGGTCAGCTGGTGCCGGTTCTGACCCGCTGCCTGTGGCGGGGGTGACCGAGTGGCGGTGACCCGCTTCCGGCCGCTCTCGGTGGTGCAGACACGCGTCAGTAGCCGCGCTGCTGGCCGCCGTGCCGGCCCAGCTGGACCAGTGGGTCACGGCATTGGCTTCTGTTTGCTGTCCAGCCGCGAGCGGCGGCCGATCGGAGCGGCCGAGAGAAACGCTGCCTGCGGCGGCGGCCCGCAGAAGTGACTGGACGATGTCGACAGAACGCGACACAGATAACTCACGATTGAGCTATTTTATTCGCTAGTAACTAATTGAAAGATGTAAGAAACAAGGTTACATCACCTTCTTTGCGATTTTGCAAGGTTATCAAAAATATTCACATTAGTCAAGCTTACACAGAAAATGTGCGATTTCACTACGATATATATCTATTGCTCTACAAATTCAATATAATGTAATTTTAAAAATAGAATAAAGGTATGATATATTTGCTATGCAATCTTGACTATTCATATCAATCTAAACAGGGCGCATCCCATACATCAACCCGAAAGACTGTGGGCCTAATTAGTTTTGGTAATCACCCTCGACTTATTACGAGCGAGCGCGAATAGCTCGGTTGTTCTTTCGTGGTATATGGGAACAATCTGAGTATGAGCGGCCGGCCCGACCCGGCCTAACCCGGCCCAACCCGAGGCAACGCTTTTGAGAAGTTAATATCTCCGCAACCGTGCTTCCGATTGACTGTCGATTTTCATTGCTGAGCAGTCCCATCAAACCTACTTCGTTTCCGATAAGTGGCGACCCATGTGGGTGGCTACCACTGCATGTGGCCCGTGCCGCGTGAAAAGTATTTTGTCACAAAAACTCTGCAATGGCCAGGCCCATTGTGTATACATTTGATGCGTAGTTATGGAATAGGGACACCTCAGATGCGACTTTTCATGAAGTCATGGGTTGGGCACCTCTGTGCGTGCGCACGTGAACACCCCTATTATATATCTAAGGAGCGGCTGAGCCGATTGTGTTATGGAAACGAACGAGCCGACTGCGTTCAAAGTTGGTGTTACTGGTTGTGCTCGATCATTGAGCTGGTTTGCACGCCATGTACCCGCCGTGGTGCGCTGCTGTAACCTTCCAGCTGTGATCAGCGGTGGCGTAATGGCCGCTGATCGGTGTCGCTGAGTCACTGCAGCTGGTCGGACCGGTCACTGGCCGGGGTCGGTCGCTGACGACCTGTCCCACCCGGCCGGGCGGCCTTGCACAAGGCTGCCACACCCAGCTCGACCGCCCACTGTTCTGCATAGGGGCGCCGCGGAGGGACCCTCTCGCCCGCACCGGCAGCGGACAGCTGCGTAGGACCCTCCGACTAGAGGTGACAGTGAGATGGGAGACCGATCCTCTGTGGACGAGATGACGGCGGTGACTGGAGAGTTGCCGCTGGAGCTGCACTATGTGACCGCAGGCGTTTACTCGTTATTCATGTCTCAGATCTGCGTGTTCGGCAAGCCTTGCCTTCGGAAGGCTTGGTGAACGGCTGCGCGGGATGAACGAACAGTTATGTATATAGTAGCGACGATAATGTTTTATTTTAACCGTTGAGTCACCCGCTTTGGGTTACTGTTGATGGAAAACATCAAATACTTTTATACAAAACTTTACATGTCAAAACTTAACTCAGTCTTCAAAATGCTAAAATGAGCAAATGTCGTGCGTAAAAAATACAAGGACACGTTAGAAACAATGTCAAATGGGATATACACAGCACAATAATACTTTATTCCGTGAAAATATTATTTTTCGAAGACCAACTGGGTGTTACTGGTTACACCGGATTACATTTGTAATACCGGTTGTAATGATAATAAAAACAAACACTGAACAGACCCTTGGTACGTATACAGCGTGTGAACTACCCATCGCGTCTTCATCGATAATATCCACACCGCTCTAACCGAACTGACAGAGGCGATGCTATCTGACATTTACAACCGAGCCAATTAAGGCCATCAAATCAGATGCGAAATGTATCGCCTGGTCTTACGACGGTAATGACAGGATCTCTCTCTCTCTCTCTCTCTCTCTCTCTCTCTCTCTCTCTCTCTCTCTCTTTCTCTCTCTCACCTTCTCTATCGTCTCTCCCTCTCCCCTGTCTCTATCTTCTCTTTTTTTGCATTGCTTTATTGTCCTTTAAGCCATTTTCTCTCTCATATTTCGAATCCTCTTTTCTCTCCAATCACCCTGTTTCTCTAAACAGCCTCCGTGTCGACTAGTTTAACACCGTGATGGGCAGAATCTCTGGCCGCATCGGGCAGAATCTATGGCCACATTGGCCAGCCCACTTGGCATTTGGCACCGATGGGTGACTCTCAGATCCGGTAGACGATCGAGGGCAGGGCGGACGGCGGCGTCCTACCCTAGGTATCTACTCTCAGTCGGGGTTTATTGGAGAGCTGACACCCATTCGGAGCCAGTTTAGTCCTGCGTTCTAGTTGCGGCTCCACTGAAGTTTATTGCGCTCGTGTCCAGTTGGCACTGTAGGTGATGTGATGAAGATGTGATGGGTCTAGATAGTGTTAGCATGGAACTGAACTTGCAATGAATATAACTGCTATATATTTTCTTAGCCGCTATATAATGCGTGAATCTGCGGTGTCGTGGTTGCATATAATAGTTAGTCATGTATTGTAACGAAGAACGGTTTGCTATTGCTAACGACGAATCATAATTGGTTAATTATAATTCAAAGTAGTGTTGTTAGCATCAGCTCCAGGTTGGAAAAATTACAATAATCTGCCGGTTTCAACACATAAATAATTAAAGCGAGATAGAGTACATAAGACCACATGGAATTTGTAGGGACATTTAAACGTTTTTTTGTTTGATAAATTTATTCCGAATATTTTTAGGGATGATTGTCCAGGGTCAGGGCCCACTCTAAGAAGAGCTTGTTGCGCTAGCGCAGGTCTTTTTCTCACAACCCGATCGCATAATTCCTGTTGGCTGGCATAATTTATAGACGAAAGTTGTACGTCCCCGACATACGTTGACACGATCCACCCCGCTCGCTGCCGTCACCTGACCTTTAGCGCCACCGAACGCAGACCATCCCAGTCAGGAGCAAATAGGGAGCGCATACATCTATCTATTTGATAAAATGACTAAGGCAATTATTTAAAAAAGCAAGTGAGGGAAAGCAAGTGATGATTTCATTTGTCAACTGAGTCTTCCTTCAATGGTATTGAATCATTTAAACACACTTGTTTCGTAAACGGACGATCATGGTACTGTTTATTACGTACATGGACGATCATGACTGATAACATATTTCTCCCTGATGTGACCCTAATACCTCATATTTGATTAATAAATATCAACTATTTCCGGCGACTGAGAGACGCGTGTGACAAATACCAACACCTTACTATTCAGTCATTCCGTCCGCCAGTGTGGGAATATTCCAAACAGATTTCATTCCCAGTCAGCAGCTTAGGGCTTCACTTCGAGCGCCGTCGTCACCGATCAGCGAACACACGCATTGTCAACACCCACCACCAGCACCTGTCCAGTGTCTGTGTGTCGCGGCGTGCGGCGACACTCATCGCTCGCCTCTGACCTCTGACCTCTGACCTCTGACCGCTGACCGCTGACTTCCGCACAGTGCCGTCAGCAGCGTCGCGCCACAGGAAGTAAGCCTGCCCATTGTGCGGCCTGGAGGTGGCCCTGGCGAGCACTCTCAGTCGCTCTCGGCGGTGGTGACGAGGTGGTGTTACCGATCACTGGAACGCTGTGACCCGAATGTCGACAGTTGGGTGGTTTAGGTCTGCCTTGTGGTCACTATTGCTCCTGTCATTTGACTATGGCCAGAGGGCATGGTGCTCCGTTATCTTATTCGGTCATATTTAACTGGTTGTTGTGGATGGGCGTGCTGATCTTTTGCTTAAAACTAGTTTGTTCCTATGTTATGATTACATATTATCCAATTATTAGGATTTTCAAGGAGCTAGCATTTCGGATCGTTCGGATTCTAAATCCGCGAACTTATAATATATTTACAGTCGGTAGCAGGAAGTGTAACAATTTTCACATACAAATATAACACACATTGAAGTGCCGACAAAGAAGGCAGGCGTGGACACTCACGCTGTCAAGCACCGCGACATACTCACGCTGTGAGGCGCCGTGACAACACTCACGCCGACAGGCGCCGTAACAACACTCTTCACCCGACAATTGGCATCTCTTAGCGTGGGAAAAATACTCAAAGACAGCCCATGGAGAAACTACGGTGCTGGGTGCAACGAACTGTGTGAGGAAGCGGTTCAGTCAGTACATTTGTCAAATATCTATCATATCACTGACCAGCAGTTTCCTATTTGCTTTCATTCTTCATCGACATAAATTAATCGACACAAAGTGTTATAACTAGCCAAATGAAACCCAAATCTAGCCCATGCGTGAAATCCTTTCCCAGCGTAATTCCATAAACATTGTCGCAGCGTCTGGCCTCGTCAAGGCCGCCACTGGCCAGTGTCCAGCGACCACTGCGGCTGGCTGCGGTCGCTCGCGTGCGACTCGCACCCGCAGGCCATTCCTCCTCCGGCGTGCGGCCGGGCCACGGCCGCGCGCCACCCAGCCAGCACGTGGCCGCGGAGAGAAAGCCAGCTCTCGGCGGCTGCAGTGGGTCCGGCCAGCACGCGCTGGCCGCCGCGCGCCTC
The DNA here is from genome assembly GCA_030265075.1 of Balanus glandula. Taxonomy (NCBI): domain Eukaryota; kingdom Metazoa; phylum Arthropoda; class Thecostraca; order Balanomorpha; family Balanidae; genus Balanus; species Balanus glandula. Next base: position 7,899 of record JARBER010099158.1, read on the forward strand.
CGCCGCCCGCTGCCAGCGCCTACTTGGCGGCCGCACCTGGCCGGCGCTCATCTCATTAACCGGGCCTGCTGTCTCTCAGAGCACCGCGTCCGGGGCCTGCCACCGAGCTGGGTCGACCAGCCAGCGTCGGCCAGCTCTCGACACACCCGCGGCCGCTCCCAGCCGCACCTGTGGCCCACAGCGACCCACACCCTAGAGAGAGTCTCTGGTGTTTTCTGACGTGTGCTTGTGATTTAGGAGTGGGTGGCTGCTGTTTTTGACACGGGCTCCTACTGGCAGGGTTGTTTTTCGGTCCTGATTTTGCATACTATTGTTTAAAGTGGTCATGCCTTATGACTGAAAGCAAACACCTGTTTAAAAGCACCACCTTGACTATTTTGGGATATGAGACCATTCTTATAAAAGCGAGCCACCGGTCGATTTTTGAGTATGTTGAAAATGTGGAACCATTTGTTAATGTAAGCAAGGGTTGTTATCTACAAAATCAGACAAAAATGACATAATACTTAGCATTATTGAATTCCTTGGCTTTATTTTCGAGACACAGATCAACAATTTGATGACCAGAGCCTAGAGTTAAAAAAAGTCCGTGAATATATTTTGTTTTCATATAATTGGCCTCAGACTCCTTTTGATCCTCCCTAATGCTGGCCCTCTATTCTGATTTCTGAGTCACGGCACTTAAAATCGGGCTTGGTGGTCGCTAGTCACCGAGAATGTGGTGGGCCTCGAGCCGTCCCCAAGAGTGGTGACCGTCTACATGGCGTGAGCCCTGCTCGCAGCTTTGCCCTGCAGGAAAGGGTCTGTCCGTAGACGGTCACCCGATCGGTGTTCCTTTTCTACCTTCTTCATTTTCACTCTGCTATGGTCTGAGCGGGGCGAAGCGGCCCTTTCCTCACTAAATCAAACCAATTTTGAGATCGCTAGTGTGAATCCCTTTTTATATTATACCACATTTACCATTCTTCTGATGTGACATCCTTGCAAGTAACATGTTTTATGAACTCGTAAATCATGAGTACATCATCCATTCTTGACGACTTTAAATTTTGTTACTGGTGAGGTATGCCACATCGATAGAAATATGCAGCGATATCTTTTAAATAAATCAATTACAACTACCTAGTACCACAAAGTGTATTAATAAAGGAAGCATTTAACTCAATAATTGGTTCAACTTCAACTCGTCGAGAAAAGTACTCAGAAATGCCTAGCCAGGTCTGCACAGAGCGTGCACGCAATCACTTTCTCCTTCTCTCTCCCCTCGTGCGTGCGGGTGTGCGCTGCTCTATGTTTGCACAGCGCGTACCATGCTAATCTGGCAATACATCAGGAGCCCGCGTCGCGGGATTGCAGCCTTCCGTGAATACCCACTGCAACCGTGCACAGAAGACAGGCGCGAAAGTGAATTGCCGCGTAGAATGGTAGCGAAAAAAGCATTTCATACAGGAAAGCAGCCGGGGACTGCATTGCCGTACAGGAAAGCAGTCGGAGACTGCACTATTGTACAGCAAGGTAGCGAGAGACTGCAATCCTGAACAAAAGAATAGCGAGAAAATGCATTGCTGAACGGGGAGCTAAAGAGAGGCTGTATTGCTGTTTATATGACAGAGTAAGAATTGTTGGCTTGCACTGTATTCAAGCTTTTCCTTCAGCAATAAAATTGTTAATAACATCGAATATGTTAGTTTACTAGTCATGTACACACACATCCACAATAAGGTACTGTAAAAGCATAAGTGCTTTACCGACAGCATTCTTGAAGCACGCTTATTTAATGTGGCAGCGTTCTCATTTAGTAAATACTGACAAGTAACACACATACGCTGCCTTACTCTAAAACCGCACATACCCTTGATATAAGGTTTTCTCAAATGACATACTTTCTATAAACTTAGCAACGAGCGAGCGCGAGTCGTTAACTCATCTTTCCGTGGTAACTATATGGACAAAATCTGAGTATGAGTGGCCCATCCCGACCCTATTGATTGCCTGCAGGCAATCCAGTGGCAAAGGCTTTTGCATAGATTGTAACCACACTTCCGAATGAGAAGTGATCTTCGTTGCTGAGTACCCCCATCTAACGCACCCTGCATCCAACCTACCCTGTTTGAAACTAGTGACGACCCATGCAGAATAACCATCAATGCGCGTGGCGAGTACCGCATGAGGGGTGTTAAACAAATATTTTCTCGCAAAACCACACAACGGCTGAGTCTCTTGTGTTCAAATTTGATGTTTTGCTAGTAATCCCCAGACTTGACTTCCAAAAATCAAGGACTTTATTTTTGAAACTACTTGCCCTTTCGCATTGAAATTCACCAGGCATTTCGTTTGCACTCGCTCGTTCGTCGGTGTCTGCGGTGTCTTATCTCTACAAGATTATGCTTGCTAACCATTGTTTCTAGGAATATTATATCTTTTTATAACTATGGCTTATTAAAAAAAGATTGAATGATGAACGTCGATTTTATCTCCCGATGGACAATGAGCGAAAGTAATCTATATATCTCAAGAATAACAGTCAATCTAGCATCTGATATCAGAGCGTGAAATAGTCCGGCAGTCGCCACGCCCGTAACGATAACAAATCACCACAGCATGATACTGCAAACTGTGGCATGTTCACTGCTCACCCATCCAGAACAGTGAATAGAGCAACTGCATAACTGCAGCTTTCTAAATCGTCACACTTTGTCAAACGCAGTCTAGGAAACATTCATACCGTCATCCGGCATTGTGTATTCACTAGTGAGGACTGAAGGCTGAATGGTCACCTTATTCCTTACACCCCGCATAGTGTAGGTTCTCTCACATGATGGCCTTGTGGTGTGAGATCCAGCACCGGATCTTGACTCTGGCACCACTGACCGCAATAACCGAGCCAAGTTGCGCCAAGTGGGATAACCCGCGAAGTCGGACAGCTCACTGCGCGAAACTGTTCCTCAACGCCTGGTCGGCCACACGCTCAGATCGAGACCTTATCAGACGGCCAGGTGCCGCGCCGCCGTCTGATAAGGTCGGACACGCTTATCATTCGTCACACATACCGCGGAACAGATGGCGCTGATCACAGAGGAGCGAGACGAGGGCTACCGTGATATATCACAACAGTGGTCCTTCGCCTGGCTGACTGACGCAAAACTGGTCTCCTACATCAAGATGGCACGGTAACACACATTGTGTACTGTTTATGCGTTTTTCTTGTTTAAAACTAGCCAGCCCAGCTCATACACCTTCACAGTTCAGAGCTATGTCCAGCTGATTCAGAAGCGTTTTATGTAAACTGAAACTGGATGGATTAAAGCTGCAGTTATACCTCAGACTGCCTGGTCCACGCTCTCCGAGAAGCACCGCTCCCACCTGCGGATACATCCGACACGGAGCCGCCTGTCTGTCTGTCTGCCTGTCTGCCTGTCTGCCTGTCTGTCTGTCTGTCTGTCTGTCTGTCTGTCTGTCTGTCTGTCTGTCTGTC
>JARBER010099269.1:0-11371 GCA_030265075.1 Balanus glandula
TGTCAATCGGATGTGAGGTTGCAAAGATATTAAGCTCTCAAAACCGTGATTTGGCCGGGCCGGGCTGGGCCGGGCCGGGCCGGGCCGCTCATACTCAGATTTTTCCCATAAACTACGGAAAGACGAGCGAGCGCGAAGCGCTCGCTCGTAACTAACGTCGGCCCGGCACGGGGCAGCCGCTTGTCGCAACGCTGTGGAGCCCACCTACTGGCAAGCTTTATTCGCAATTCCGTCGATAATAAACCAGGAGGCAAAAAGACTTGGTGAGTTGCAGATGCGTCAGTGGATTCAGCGTCAGGGCACATGAAATCAACGGATTGTTTAATTAGTCCGAAGCTTTTGAGTAGAGAGATTGTGGAGGCCAGACTCGTGCTAAGCATTGATTGTTGCGCAATGCTCAGGCCCGGAGCTCTACCATCCGTTAGCGCAATCCCTAGTAAACGGCAAAGCTTACATCTTAGTCGCGGGAGTATGATTTCTTTAATTATGCCACCACGGTGTTTTTATACACGTCTAAAGAAGAGCGCTGCCTTGCGCTGTCCATAACCGACAGCCGAAGTCGGAGTCAGCAAAATTGTGCCGGCTCTGACTCCGGTGGAAATCACTGACACGTCTCCCAGCTATACATTTCAAATGAAATAAATAAATACTAAGTCGTTGTACACACACGTTGTGTCCACCAAGCTGAGAAGGAAAATGAGTTGGGTTTCCCTGCGTTTTCCGAGCCGTCGCAATAACCAAACAACCGTGTTACCGGGTGCTCCCGCAGCGCCACCAGCTGAGTCATCAGCAAACACTGACCTCGTCACGGCGCGGCGCCGTTTTCCGGCGAGAGGCGACCTCGGGGCGCTGCCGCCCGCAGGGTAGGTCGGGCTGCCGCCGCCACGTGCCGGGCGCGTGTCTTAGCTGAAGGACCGAATCGGACACGTTAGGTGAGGGGTCTACCGAGCTTCTGATCACTGCTTATACCCCCCCCCCCCCCCCCCAGGTGTTTTACCACGGCCTGCGAACACTCTGCGGGAGGTGCGCGTTTGCTGCCGTCTCCCCGGGGCTTGACATGATACTGGGGATACTGACTACAGCTCATGTGAGGGCTTAGCAGGGTATTGGACAGTGACCAGTGAGCATGCTGGGGTTTACCGGGGTCACGAGCCGGAAGCAGGTGGTGACATGTCCAATGTCCATATGTGAGTGGTTTATTGCAGGCCGCAGTGTCCGCAGCTCGTTGTCGCTTGGTGTCTGCAGTGTACAGAACACCACCATGGGCCGGGAGGATAACCCGTTGAATATCGGTATCTTGGATAACCCAGCGTTCAGATGCACGGATTCCTCACATCGATAACAAATGAAGCGGAGCGGAGCACACGCAATCGACAACCTTTAGAGACGTTTCAGATTCAGACTTTTGAATCGTAGCTTCGTGTCTGAACGCTCCACGTTCATTCCATTCATGGAATCGCCTGTAAGCATACCATGAAAGTTGAAACTAACCTAGTGGTTAGAAGTGGGGAGGAATGCGCACACATCCGTCGCAACGTCCGCTCCAACTGACTCACGACCGTGTTTATTCAGGTTCGAAGCTCGGTGAAGCGCTTGAGATTGGATTCGAGGCGATGCACATGGAGTGTCCCGCATTCCGACAGGCAACCAGCTGCAGCAGGTGTCTGGCATCACCGCGTGTAAGCCTGAGGCCTCGGCTTCCGCAGCTGTCCCCGTAATTCCTCGTGGTTTTCCGGTTTACCAGCTTTGCTGGCCAGTGATCATGCTAAACACACGGAAGCATGAACATGTACCGCGGAATGGTGGGTTCGCTGAAGTACAGGAACGTTGGCGGAACCAATGCAAACTAGTTGTACTTAGTCAAACAATGAGCTGTCATTACTCTGAAGCGCTCTGCTTCGCTGTCACTGGAAAACACACCGGTGTGTTACACCTTGTCTCATACGACAGATCCAGCCCCTCGAATGTAGCACTGCAACAGAACAGCGTTGATTCCGCGACATCGGAAACCTGTTCGATTCTAATTTTCCCAAATTCCTTAACTGGATTATTCCTTTGTTGTAGCATATTCACTCGTCTTGTAATCGTCTTCTAAAGAAATTGGTGATGCGAAATAATTTGAGCTTCCAGCAGTGCACTTTCATTGTACTTTCAAGCATTATATTTCACATCTATGATCTAATTCGTTTGACGTTTGAAGTCGGCGCGGCTAGTAAAGGAATCTTGGGGGTGGCAGCCTTGAACAAAAGACTGTAATGCTGCTCATTCTAATGCATTCATGATTTCAGGTATGCAAGTTGTCATAGGTATGCAAATGTGAGGAAGTCATGACGCTCCCAGTAACGTTTTACGTGTGGACAATGTCGGGATTATTGTGTATGAACTACATACACCACCATTCACCAGGTCTGCCATCTGTCCGCCGGCATTTCGTGGTGTAGGTATCTGTCCGGTAACAAGGTTCGTATCCGTCCGGTAACAAGGGCTGTTTCCGCCCGGTTACAAGGTATACGGCGTCGGTCCGGTCGGTCTGTCCCGGCTGTTCTACCAGCTCTGTAAATAGTATGACTGAAGCAGCCCGTCCTTCCTTCTAGTTCTGCGGATTGCGGGATTAACGCGCTCGAGCCATGCATTACCTCTCGCATACCTGTCAGCCGTTTTACGGAACTGGAGGGAGGTCTGTCTTTGCCTTTGTGCCAATCCAGTCATAACGTCAGGCATACATTATATCCATTATCGAAATGAGCAACAAACAAACAGTCAGCCGTTGTATTGGATGGAAGCGTTTGGAGTTCGGTTGTCGTGATGGGCCTTACATTATCTCTGATGAATGTTCCGGATTTCCCCTGTGGTGAAACACAGACATAGGCTGAGGGATATGAACGGCATTATCACATACTCACACGTATGTTCCATGCAATGCAAAGATATAAGTGACTTACATGCGATAATATGGTTTTATGAAAATGATTGTGGATGCCCAAATGGAATCTCATTGCAAGCCTTCTCATGTGTTTATCCATTTGCTAAAGTACCTGGGAAATCAAAATGAAATTTTAATGTTTATTTTTCTACGTTTCTGTTTGGTATTCGTCAGCTAAGTAGATGGTTTCGATGACTAAATAATAATTTCACAGTACCAAACCATGCATTTCATTCACTATTGATTACGTTCCCCGGGAAAGTTTAACTTTCGTTCCAACGCAGCACAACCCCGCGTTTTGGAAACGCCTAATATCGCTTAAATCAGTAAGAATGTTTATGGAATGAATATTGTAGAAGACATCAACATTAACACCTCTTGAAACTTGTAATATCTAATTTGGTACTTATTTAGTCCTACCACATCAATACAAATGCATTGTGAAAACGGCTAATGAGTGACACGTTCGCAACGATATGTCAAAAATGGAAGATTCTTCAGCTCTTGGCCGGGGTCAAGGAACCCTAGAAACAGGTCATCTTGCATATCGTTCAGTGTGTACCGGCTATAGGGCAGCAAGATAGCGTTTATTCCACCTCTCTAGCTTGATTTTTTTTCGAAAATTCTTAGTGGAAAACTATTTTGTAGTATGCAAATTTTAAGTAATACTATTTATGTGACCAAATTAACGCATATTGAAGCAAATGAATAACAGTACCATCTTATAATGTTGCCACTGGAATCATTTCAATTCCAGCAACATTAACACATTGATATTCCGTCATGGCTTACCGACGATAATTGCGCGCAAAGATTTATGTGCACCGTGACCTATAGCACAAATACCCGGAACGATAACTTAAAAACGCATAACCTGACAGGTATATAATTATGGCAGCTGCTTTCTGAGCATAAGATTACCTACTCTATGACCCCATTTTGATCTAAATAAAAAATGGTGGGTATCAGTTACAGGTCGTTTTACCGTGAAATGCCCAGTTTCGGAACAGATGTGTGCACGTGCGCACGTTCACGTACAGTGTGTGTGTGACCCAGAGCTATACTTACGGGACATTAATAATATGGTCTTAAACCACGCACCAAATATCACCTTCATCAGTCCAGCCGTTCCTTAGCTAAAGCAAGATAACGCCCTGACACGGCTCATGCCATGCGATATGCTGACCCATTACGTGATAGGAATTATGGCTAAAACATTATATATTGAATGGGACTACCACCACGGACTTAATAGTGCTTATGGGTAACACCTCTCTTCAATTGGATACGGTATTACAAGATATAAGCTCATGAAAAGCGTTATGGTTATGGTTGGGTCGGCCGCTTATAAGTGATACTGATGAAATGATGAGCGGAATTGTAATGAAACGAAAAATACTGAATCAGGAAACATACCCGACTTAGATGGATATATGGAAGCACCCTCGAGACCCCTGCGGTGACAAGCAATGAGTCAGAAATCGTCCGACATCCTTTCAGCCTCTAACCAATAATCATGTGCCCCTGTTGAGTCAGAAACCGTCCCTGATGTTGGTGCTATGACTAGAATCTGGATCGACCGCAAAATATCCCCATGCACTCATTCCACCCCGCTCGGGTCCCCTCTCCGCCGCAGGCCGCCTTTTCGGGATGTCCCGTGACTGCCCGCGACGACCGCCACCCTCCGTCACCCCGTCACCCCGTCACCCCGGCCCTTCACCCCGTCACCCCGCTCCGCCTGCCCCGGGCTTCCTGCTCGACCCATTCCCGATACCACCAGGCTCAGCGCCTCGGCCTCCCCACGCTGGCTGCAAGGCCTGGTTCCCGCGGCTGTGTAAACTGTGCATTCCCGCCGGTGACTGGCTAGTACCGGCCAGTCCCGCGGCCGCGACCCCGCCGCCTCCCCGCCCGCGGTGGCGCCACCGTTGCGTCGGAGCCGGACTGCGCGGGCCTGCGCCGGGATTCCCGGCTGGGGCGCTAAAACCGCCGGCCCGAGCAGAGCCCGACTCAGTACGCCTCGGACCGAGCAGCAGTGAACATACCAGCGCGCATCCCTGTGGTGACGGAACGCGAGCAACCCTGAACTCCGGACACCGACCCGGACGATCCGACGGACTGTGATCAGCAACCAGCGACCGTCAACCGTCAACCATGTCTGAGCGGAGCCGAATCGTGAGGGCGGTGGCCGACTGCGCGCCGGCGCCCACCCGCGGCACATCGCTCTTCCACTCCCGCCACCGGCCGGTGAAGCCGTGCGAACCGCCATCTCTGGAGCAGCCGCTGGACAGCGGGTTCCTCTCGGGCCACCTCTCGCCATCCTCTCCCACGTCGGCGGCGTACCGGTACCCGAAGGAGGCGGCGGCGCGCGCCCAGCGGCCCAGTCCGTCCGGCGAGGCGGCCACCAGGCTGACGGAGGAGCTGAGCGAGCTGCAGCTGGAGGAGCAGTCGCTGAACGGCTCCGACCGCGCCGGCTGGGAGCAGCGCTACATCACCGCGCTGGAGGAGGCCTTCCGGGGCGACGAGGACGGCGACACGTGAGTGCCGGGCGGGCGGAGGGACGCGGAGGTGGCCGGGCCGGGAGGTGGACGGGCCGGGGAGGTGGCCGGGCCGGGGTTGGGGTTGGTAGCGGGCTACATACGTGTGCTCGCTGATTAGTTGCCGGCCATCTTGTGGGATTACATTCGAAAATGATGCTTTTAGCAGACGGAACTTAAATTCAAATTTGCAAAGCTTACTGTCGAAGTTTTCGTTTATTGCGTTACACATCATTATATGCATTGTTGTGCAGCAGCTTTATTAGGTACCTACCTACTTTGCGTAATATTATTATATTTAGACAGTAATATATGTTTTACTAATTCATTGCGTTGCAACTCTAAATATTTGATTCGATGAATTGCATTAATATACTTATTTTAATGATTGTATAATGTTTAAGTTATTTCATAACAAGACTAGCATGAAGCACACACAGTAGGTCAGGTATTGCGCTGTGGAATAAACATGTGGGCGCAGCCATGTAGCGCGAAGTACGCATGTATATGCACATTGCACAATGCACAAGGCACGTCATCCTTGAGCTGATGACATTCAGATAGTCACGCAAGCACATTCCTTCACTGGTCATCAGCCACTTCCTGGATGATGGAAAACCTTCCCTTGTTCTATCATTGCATGTATATCCTGGGTATTTCTGGGTATCTGCGTGTCACTGCTCGTCCGTGGGGCAGCACGAACCACCGCAGGTAAAACTATTGGGGCATCCTTCTTACTGATCACGAACCCCCATTTTCCCCTTCGCGGAGTCGTCGCGCGTAAAACAGCTGGCGCTACTCACCGCCAGCTCCCGGAACCTGAGGCGTTTCGGTTTCTGCGGCACCTCCCGAAAGAGTGCGCCGAGGAAAGGGAGCCGTTAGTTTGCAGAGCAGGTGGGGTGGGAATCCCAGCCACAGCCAGCTTGCAGTGTCCGTGCATCCAGCACCTGGTGCCTGACTCTCACATGGAAATCCCGCGAGCTGCAGACCGTAGGTCGGGTCAAGGCCGCTTCCCGGCGACGCGACGCGCGACACTGGATGAGCGCCGTGCCGCCACCGGGAAAACTGCTCGGTGAAACGGGCGGTATTGTCATCGCCAAATAACGGGGAAACTGAAAACAAACCGTCTCCACATTGCGTCATGCAGGTTGGGTGACGGGTGCCTACGGCGGCGGAGAGGATGAACGAGCTGGTCGAGTTAGTCGGGAGCGGCCGTGACCCGTGTGCCCATTCTCTCCCTCTCTTGTCTGGGCTCGCCGGCCGCCCCGGGCCTGGGAGAGCGGGTTTCTGGTGGGAGTCGGCCGGGCCGGGTTGGGATTTCCGCGGTCGGGCTGCCCGGGGTGCGGGCAGACAGAGACGGTGGGATCAGACGCCGCCGAGCTGGGAAGTCCGCCCACCGCAGGCCTGGCTCGTAACTCATAGGTCACACCCGCTCACCGCATCAGACCACCGCACACGGCACGCCTCTAACTCACAGCTCACACACCAGGCGCCACAGTTCACAGCTCACACACCGCACGCCACAGCTCACACCAAGCATGGGTGCTGGACCGCGAGCTCACAATGTCGCCGTCTGTCCGCAGGCACCTCCACCTGGCGATCATATACGGATATGACCAGGTGACCGACTGCCTGGTTCGCCTGGTACCTCACCCAGACTTTCTCAACCTTCGCAACAGCTACATGCAGGTATGTGGAGAATGTGGACGGAGGACTTGGACGGACTGGTATGCTGGGAGGGCGAGGAATCGAAGGGGAGCGGGAGTGGAAAGACTGAAATGTACATCGTATCGCCCCATGGTTGTAAGCTGTGCATTTTTTAACACCCTTAATAATATGTACTATTTAATAATATTACGCAATAACGAAACTCATAGTGAGTGGATTAAATTCAAGTCAAACTTTGCGGTCCTCATAACCGTTATAATTTGCTAGCCATAATTATTTATGTATCAGTATGTTCATCGATCATGACAGACAGCTGAAGACATTGCAAACGTTTTTACTGAATCATTAAGCGATTATGATTATGGACGAGGCTTGCTAGATTGAGAGATAAGAGATAAGTCGAACGAGTTTTACGGTCTGTCATGACAGGATATCTCTATAGTTATAGAGGGTATTTCATTTTTAATATAACACAACATATTATCTTTTACACCGAGCTGTCAAAAAAGTTTCCGACATTTTGTCCAATTTATTAACAATATAATATTGGGTCTCAACCATAATGGCTGCTATGTCCAGATATGATCTCACCGCTCTCACCGAAACCCTTTCACTCTGCGGTCCAGATGACTGTTAACGATAATTGGATCTGGGTAAATCCCACAATAATATCTCCCTACTTTCACCTGAATTAGTTAATATATATATTAACTAATATAATCCCTACTTTCACAATCATGCCTACTTGACGAGGGATAGTTAAGCTTTACATCGCCCTTGGCCGTTCTTTATCGGTGCATTGTTATGGCATCTCCTCTAACGACCTCGTTATTCCGTGGTCTGCCGACGTGACCTTATCAGAGAGGCTGGGTGTTCCCAGTCTCTGAGCATCAGTCTGGCGCTATTGAGCTGGGGAAGCCCTCGCTCGTAAAACGACTCAATCGGCTCAGCGAATGCAAAGTTCATGGCAGGCCGAATGCTCAGCTATCACGCTATCACTCCAGAAAGCCTATATAACCCGGCAGTGAGGCCGTGGCTGTCATGACAAGTTTGACGAGCAACGGTTCTGGCGCAGGCAACTGCATCTCTGGTCACGCAATGGCTAGGTACCGTTACGCCGGCGGCAACAATGGGCGCAGTAATTATATTTACTTATTTATTTCTTCTGAAACTACCGTTGCAGATTGCGCCTTCACGCTTTCGCGCGCTCTAAAATAGGCTACAGAGTCACGAACGATATCACAACAACACGGCTGTCACTGACAGCAATCCCCAGCGCTGTTATCGTTTGACCACCTGGACTGACGCCGCGTCCCCCCCGCAGACGCCGCTGCACCTGGCGGCGCTGACCGGTCAGGCGGCGCTGTGCCGCCATCTGTTGGTGGCCGGCGCAGACGCTAGTCACCGCGACCGCCACGGCAACACGCCGCTGCACGTGGCGTGCGCGCGCGGCGACCGGGTGACGGTGCAGGCGCTGACGGCGGCCGTGTCGGCGGCGGAGACGAGAGAGGCGGCGCTGCGGTACAGCCTGCCGGCCGGCCCCGCGCTGCTGCCGCTCGACGAGTGGAACTACCAGGGTGAGTGCCGCTCAGCTGCTCAGCTGTTACGCCGAGATAGGGATACTTAGCGGAGCTTCCCTAATCCCTGAAATATTGGTGAATGCCTTTTCAGGGCAATTCGCGTGATCCTTTCTCATTAATTATATTGTATTTAATTGGTTGGTGTTTTTGGGTTCTCTTTTTCTAAATTATTGTGTAAATGTTGTTGATTAATTTACTCAGTACTATAAGTTGCATCATTGCTGACACTTGGGTACCCGTCGCACAACCCCACGTGTAACCCACGTGTAACCCACGTGTAACCCACTTACACACCCACTCGACCGGGTCATTCCTAGTCGGACTGACTGACGCAACTGCACCCTGACGTCTGCCGTGCACCGTCACAGCGGCTCAGCAGTCGGCAGGTGTTTCGCCGTGACGTCCGCTCCTCTGTTGACCCGTCCGGCGGGACTCCCCACCGGGTCGGGCGGGGCGGCACGGGGCCGGCCGAGGTCACGTCGCTCGGGGCGGGCCGTGGGAAGGGCCGAGGTCGTCTGTCGGGCCGGTGGCGTCCTTTGTGCCGTCCCTCTATCGGCGCTGGAATCCCGGTCTCACACAGAACGCCGGGTGACGAATGGGACGTGCCGTGACCGCGAGGCCGGGTTCGTCACGGCCCGTCCCGGCCCGTCCCGTCCCGGCCCGGCCCGGCGCGTCCCAGCTCTTGTCACAAAGCGCGTTAGATAATACTGAGCTGGCGAGCAGGGGCAGACCGGCGCGTCTGGCGTGCTTTGTGTGTCACAGTGCGGTCATAGCTCAACCCAGGACCGCCCCCCACCCACACCCACACACCGATTCGGCCGCTCCACAGCTTAGGCCGGCGACCGTGTCACGCCAAATAAGGCAGCAAGTCGATGCGTCACGCACGAGTGCGGTTTTGTGCGAGATGCGGGTGACGTCACGGCGCTTATGAGCCCGATAGACTCCGTTGCAATTCAGGCGTTATGCAATGCACCCTAGTGGGCCTGTCACAACACGCAGTCCCTGCTGAGCCGTGACCGAAAAAACAGAGGGGAAGGGGTCCCAGCAAGTTTGCCTAAATTAAAAAATAATGACAACACTTCAACTTCTTAACTATGAAACAAAAAATAATTGATACAAATTAATGTAATTTAAGAAAATATTTACAACTAAAAACTTTCAACTTCGGCAGAATCAAGTCGGTTTTCGAGGACCATGGACCCTGCCCGTCCCCCTCGCGCAGCTGCTGCACGTCGTGGTGTGCGCAGTGACGCGTCGTGGCGCGCGGCAGCGGGTGGCATCGATTAGCCACGTCTCCGATATTACCGGGCCATCCCGCCTCTGCCCCCTCCCCCCCCCTCCCTGGCCGAGGGGCGGACGATAACGCGTCTTATCGCGTCTTTCCCGACCAGGCGTGACTCAGCGCTCAGCGTGTCACAATGCGGGCGTAACGCCGTGACGCGACCACCATCAGAGCAGGGGAAGACCGCCAGAAACCCCGCCGCGGGATGTGTAACGAGCTGGTATCGGCGGTTAGACGGGGCCGGGGAGGGAGGGTACAGCCCCGCCGCGAGTCGACCGGACGGCGGTGATGTGTAACACTGGCGTCAGCGCCGGGGGAGGGGGCGGGAAAACAAGCCGGCGGTCCCCGGGTCATGTTGCCGGAATGGCTGATCTGCTTCCTGAGACGGATGCTCGGTGTTCGAGGGCGGTGTTTCCGGGGGTTTGTGATACAGTCCGGCCCGGGGCACGCCCTCGCGGAGTTGCTGGGTTATTTCCCTGGAAGTCCTGGCTCGGATGGTGTCCGCGATGACGGGTGATCTCCCGCTGCCTGAACATATGTCTTACTAAGTTTTAACAGGCCGAGTCGCTTTTCATGTTGAGTCAGCGACGCCTCTTTTGAGGTCCGCTTCTGGTTGATTACGAAAGGCATCATGTGGCGTGCATTGAATAATTGGCGGACATTGATCAGTTAACTCAAAATTCCGATGTTTAGAGTTCTGGGTATATATGGTTTTACGACTCATTGCGGTGGCATGCATGGTCATACTGAATTGTCAATTCTGAAAACGCTATTGCCTGGCGTTAAGACCTTTGTCATTGATATAGAAGTAGTTTCAGTGCGTTTCCAGGATAATCCAACAAACCGGAAAATTGTAATGTATGATATGGTAGTTGTTGCCATTATGATTAAATTAATGTATGTTGAAATGATCAATAACATGGCAATGCTTGGAAAACTGGAAAATTGTTGATATTGTCCAATACGGAGATCCCACGTGAAACACTTTCCCTTGGGATGTAATCACATACCAAAACCTTTAGGAATCTTTGGAAAACCTCAAGAGCTTGGCCATCAAGTATGATTTATGAGGCTTACGTGATACATGGGAATGCTGAGCCCAGCGCATGCTACTTGCAGGCGTCTCAGGGGTAGTAATAACTTCATCTTTAATGAGTGTTCTAGTCACTGAACAATGGGGAATTTCAACATGCCAACGTCCCTCTGAAGTAGAGACAGCATATCCCGGTCATATAGACAAGATCCATGTCATTGTCACCTCCAGGTGTCTTCCTGGGACAGTATTACATGTCATCAGATAATGATGTTATGTTTCCAGTCTCTTTGACATACACCATCAATATATTACCAGTACTCAGAAGGGTGTTTTGCAAGTCAGCGAATA
>JARBER010099380.1:0-11371 GCA_030265075.1 Balanus glandula
ACGAAACTAAAACACGTTGATTGTTTGTATCTCTACCAGACTCACACAGTTAAACATAGGAACTCATAAATTAAAAACATGACCCTATTTGAACCAAATTTTTATTTTGTACACAGATAACCGGTCAAATATCGATTAATCATTAACCATTCTCAGTCAGCACTCCAGGCGCGTCGTCTACCAGGACATTCGATGCATCGTAAACAAAGTACATCTAACGAGACATAAGGGTGGGCGGATGGGTTGTGCTACCCCGTTCTCCCCTATCTATGTCAATCCATTTTAAATGCTTAAAAATGGCAAATTAAAAATATAATTGAAAGACCCTGCAGCTAGCACCTGTGATAAGGAGGTCAGAGGCCGAGTCCATCTCCAGCTCGAATGGAGGTGGAGTCGGCCCTTCCCCCCAGCTCGCATGTATATTTCTCTGAGGCCATGACGGATTTAAAAATCTCAGGAGACAGGGAGTTCAAATTACCGCTGATCAGATAGATCATGCATACGTGAATTTAGGGCAATGAACTGTGGCGTTGACAGGATTGTAGCGACATCTATGCACTTATTCGGTAAAATGAAGGCGTCACCTAGACACAGTCACGGGATGGGTGCGTCAGTACAGTGCTGCCACCTAGACCAAACATCGGCGATTCACGTGCGCCGTTTGGTTCCTGGGCTGATTGAAGAGCACGCTATGATTTCCTTCACAGATGTTGTGCCGGACGTGATACAGCTCGTTAAACTGCTTTGGATGTCCTTGTGAGCGATTGTCTCACACATTCTAACGCTGTACACTGTGTAACAATCCAACGTCTGCACATTCATCATCTGCAAATCACTTTCGTTTAAAAGCTCTTGCATGCCTATTTTTTGTGAAGTCCCTTGTAACCCTCCCGAACACCTGTCCATTATCCTGCGTCACGCCCACGTTTATCCGGGTCCGGTGGTCGCTGGCCGCCGGGCAAATGACTACCCTCGAACTGTCCCCCCGTTGTGGTGGCAGGCTGCATGGCTTGTCTATGGCCGGTCATCCGGTCGGCATTCCATTTTGACCCTCTTTACCCCATCTCCTTCATCCCACAGCTCTGCAATGGTCCAATAGGGCCGAAGGGGGGTTATCCACATCCAAACCCAAATATTTTTTGTACGAAAGGCGGGGAATCAGATCACCACTACAAACGCGTCGCTCGCACTGCTATGGACCTATACAGCATGTTCAGGAGGTATTTAACTCGGAACACTGTCCGATCACCATTATCCACCTGTTCCAGTCCAGCACGTGTTTGTTTTACATACCACACATTTATTTTGTTCGTACCTTTGGAGCGGATGGATCTCCGAGGCAAGGACCTGGGAGCCGGTTGTCGAGGCCCTGGCGTCATCATCCTATCAAGAAGTTCCTAATAGCTGACATAATTTAGAAACAGAAGTTGACGTGCCCGAAGTACTTGGCCACGGTCCACCATGCTCACTGACATCGCATCACCTTGGATGCAACGCAGCCGCTGCCATTGGACAAGTCACCTCAAACAGGGGCAAGTAGCGAGCGCCGAAGCGACTCGAACCCGGTCAGCCAAGCATTACACCAGGTAAGGCCAAGAGCCAAGCACTCTTCCGACGGAGCTTCAGAAGTGACACTCCGAACGCTTTGTAAAGGTGCTATATCCGGCACAAGCCAGCGGAACAACCCCCGAGCTATTCACATTTCATCTCTCCATCCAGCAGAAGCTGCATCAACACCGAAAACGCCGCATCAATCTGTCCGTTTATTACAAAAAGTAACAATACATCAAAGCAGACGCCTCTGGCCAGATCAGCCAGCCGTGTATCTCTGGCGTCAGCCGGGGTGGAGGGGGTGATGAAAAGGAGGGGAGGGGAGGGGGACAGCAGGGGCGCGGGGCCCTGGCCAGCGGGGGTGACCAGGGACACCTGCAGATCACGGCACACGGGGTTAGCGGCCACACGGGCCCACACACGGCACACGGCAGCCGGCCCGGCCGGAGCCTCACTCAGTCCACCCGCACCGCCACATTGGACCCAGAACTGACCCGACGCCGCCCTACTGACCACTGACCACTGACCACTGACCACTGACCACCGACCACTTACCAGTGACGACTGACTAGTGACCAGTGACCATTGGCCAGTGACCGCTGACTACTGACTACTGACCAGTGACCAGTGACCAGTGACCAGTGACCGACCAGTGACCACCGACCAGTGACCAGTGACCACTGACCACTGACCAGTGACCACCGACCAGTGACCAGCGCCGGCCGCCTTACAGCGGGCTCGTCCGTCCTCATCTCGCCCCTGCCAGCAGCGGTAGGCGGCGCCACAGGCACTGGCCGACGCATACGGACATCAGGGAACACACGCACAGCAACGCCAGAACCAACCAACGGGGATGATACCCATCGGAGTGTAGCTTAATGAGCCAGCGTGTACCCCGGGTATTGCATCATTCAAGGACTAGTGAGCAGCACGTCTTATGTCCGAATATTGAGCAAAACACTTTGGTTGAGGCTGGCCACGAGCCCATCCTGAACGATCGGTCTCAGCTGAATAACACCAGAATACGGTGTAGTATCAGACGAATTGTCAGTTATACTCGCCCGCACCGAAATAATAGGGCTGCGACTTCACACGATAAAACCAAGAACGTGTGTTTCCACGGATGGTGTTGCCCTGCGTTTTGCACCAACAGAACGAAAGGTAGTGTTCCCATGCCCGATGTCTTTTAAAAAGACATGAATCATGGATCCAAAATACCGTAGAGATGCAAAATAACAATAGACTTTCCAAGCGCTCTCTTTGTCCATATTTGTATAGTTACCATGGATGTAAAAAATGGGATAGACAAATGTTAAAATTATAACAAATTAAGAAGCGTGTTAACGATAACGTAAAATAACTATGCAAATGCAAACTCCTTACACGTCGTCACAAAGTCGAGTGAAAGGCGAAAGTCAAAGCGAAAACACCGCACAAGTTCCAAACATCAAAAAGCATACAAAAGGAGTGACTAGGAAGATATACAAGCTTTGAACACAACACAGTCCCACCTTGCATTAGTCTTGGCTCTAGGACCCAAGCATCAATGCATTCTCATCGCAAAGACAAGCATACAGCGATGACAGAAGCCATCAACGTAGTCATTAAAAATCACTATCGAAGTCGGAGCCAGCCGACATGAATAGTGAATACCGTTGTCAGACATAGGCTCTCAGAAGCCTTCCAAGCCGGCAAAGCAGTATATCAATGTCTGTCACGCTGAGCGCTAGACGATGGACACTCGCTTCAGGCTCGTGCAGTTCAACACCCCGAGGCGCAACTCAACTCCCCCGTCCAGCTCACACCCGCCACTCACAGTCCACTCCCCACTCTCCACACATGACTGAGTTGCGACTTTGTCCCCGCAGCCGGCCTCCCCGGCGGAGCGGCCGGCCGCCCCTCGCGCTGACCGAGACACAGAGTCTGACTAGGAGGCCCGACTGGTCACTCGCGACTTGGACAGGTCGGTCGGCTGCGTACTGCTCGGCGAATCCGCCGCTGAAAACACACAGACACAGACACCGGGTAAACAGTGAGCCCTGAACTCTCTCAGACTCCAATCCCCACACAGGACGCCATGCGATACCGCGAAAAGGGTGAGCCCTGATCTCTCTCAGACTCCAATCCCCACACAGGACGACATGTGATGCCGCGTGGGTAGCTAGGTATTGCTCGCTGAAAAATAGATGAATAAGCCCCTGGCAGTTGCATGAACGGTGACATTTATATCGCCTTTGTCTCAATTGCCAGCACGTGTGGAGAGTACGACAGCCATTGCCAATAAACATTCCAGCTGCAATCCCGGGCCTCTATTTCATCAGCAGACCAAACCAAAGGTCAAAGCGGTGGCGAAATGGCATCGTTCAGATTAGAAACGTAGAAAGAGATGAAAACATTTTCAGACATTCAAACGTAACATCTACAGTGTGTCCTAAAATGTCCCAATGTATGTTATTGGCACAAACAAGCCGCATTGTAGCACACGAGGAAAAAACATAAAACATCGCAACCTCGTTAACAAAATATGTTAACATTCGAACTAAACCTCTCTTGATCTACTAATACAAGGCAGCCTGGAAAAAAAATATAACTACCTTCAAACATAATTTCTCGCCTACCACAGACATGGGAGTTTTCCCACAAACGAATGTTTTGCGGCTGATAACTACTCTACCAAGCCCCGGCAGGTGAACAGAGCACCGCCGCCCTGCCTGAGGCGCGCCCCGGCCCCCGCCCAGACCGTGGGTGTCGTGACGGCCGCCGACTCACCGTGGTCGCTTTTGACCGCCTGTATGACGGTGGAGGGGTTGTTGAGCAGCACCAGACCCTCGGGAAGCTGCAGCAGGCCAGGCGACGTTTGAAAGAGCGAAGACATCGGAGCTGCGGAAGAACAGATGAGTTAAGACAATTTTACTACATTACATATGACAAGACACTGATCAAGATGTTAACGATATTACTGCAGCCATCTATCCGTTATTGAAATGCCGACATGAAATGTTTCGTTTTTATAAGTCTGAACATGTTTCGTGAACATATTCCCGAGGTAAGCACCCGCACTAAGCAGAGCTTGTTGCGCAGATACTGACACCCTACCGTCCGATCGGGCAATATTTAACAGCCGGCCAAATTTATTGGCAAAAATGTAAAAGTACTAGGCATAACCTGGACAAGTGGACATACCGATACCCTGGACAAGTGGACATACCCTGGAAACGGTGCGTCCCACTTACTGAATTCACCTGAACTTCAGTGCCGCTGCACCGGCTCCCGAAGAAGTTTAAAGATAGAGTACGGCCTTGTAAATATTTAAAAACTAAAATCTAATGAGTGATAGGCACAGCCGTTCTACAAACAATAACTACGCGGTCGGTGAAGCCACGTTATTGGCAGTGCTGCCCAATACCTAAGAGTGCTGCCACCTATAACCATAAATCCCAGTACAGTGCTGCCACCTATAACTCCACAACCACTCCGTACAGTGCTGCCACCTACTGCTAATGAGTCGCGCCGCGTCGGAGGTGGTGGCGATCGGCTGCTGGGCGGTGGAGGCGGCCAGATGCAGTGCCAGCTGCTGGCTCTGTTTGATCTGCGAGATCAGCTGGGTGGTGAGCAGCGTGTGGGCGCTGCTGACCGACACCGCCGGCGGCGCCATGGTCACGCCGCTCAGACCCGCTATAGAACCTGCCGGGAGACGAGACACACGTCATGGCCCGAACACTGGCAGTAACGTGATGTGTCCAAACACCATCAACGCTGCACAGTACACCAGTAAGGAACCTTTATATATCATGGTATACGGTTTGTATACGGTTGGTAAATCCTAAACTGTTTCTGTTATTGTTTATGTTTGATATGTAATCAAATTGCTCTGAACTGAACTGAACTGAACTGAACGGTTAAGGTAAAAAAGAAGACGTTTGCTTGAAAGAAAGTACTGAGGAAAGAAGGTCTTCCATCGTTTAACTATTTGCTAATGTAACCACAGAAAACGACCACGAGCGATAAATTTCTATGCATGCGTTATCAAGCGGAAGTTTAACCATTTACAGGAAAAATGGAACTCATCCTGAAACCTCAATTACAATACATACTTTGAAAAGAAAGGATCAGACATCAAATATCGGGCAATCTAGCAAACTAAATTTTATAGGCGCAGCCAGCCAAAAAGAGGCAAACCGGTCATTCCCCCTCACGGGAGCCAAGCTCCTTTAACCTTAAGAGAATCCTGCCAATCTGATGCAGACCCCGTTCGGCATTTGTATAGGGCTTGTCGACATGAAGAGGGCCTCTATTAGGATTTAGATGGCCTTACCAATGATCTGTATAGGGCCCCTTACAACATTCAAATCCCCGCTGATTTGTGGAGGGCCTTGGGAGGTTTAAGATGGCCCTTGCCGGTCGTAGCGGGTCTTTGATCAGCCTTGTCTTGTGTGTGCGCAGTGCTACAAAAAGACACCCCTTCCTGAGTGATATCCTCGCTACGCCACTGCAAAATATTCCCAATTGAACCTCTCGCACTCCGCTACACAGATTAAGATTCATTTATTCTAAGCACCTAGCGGTCCCAAGCTAGAAGTAGTGTTACAGGTGGCGCTAATGTCGACATTATGCCAACGATATACAGCAGTCCGGTTTAGCGAGCCAGTAGGCAGACTTTGATTTCAACCGCCGTGTTAACAGACGATTAAAGAAACATTAAACGCTATTGACAATCAGGGGATTGACAGAGAACATCCAAGCGATCTGCTATCAATTAGAGGACAGATGAGCTACCAGTCGGCAGATAATCGAGTGGTCCGTTAGAGGTCAGTGGACGGCTGAGTTAACCGCCATTACCAGTCAGAAAACAGGACAGCTGAGTGGTATGTTGTCTGTGGTACAAGTCTGCGGAACCCAGATTACAGCTGAGTGGTACAAGTCTGAGGATGGCTGAGTTACCAGTCTGGGGTCGGCTGAGTTACCAGTCTGGGGTCGGCTGAGTTACCAGTCTGGGGTCGGCTGAGTTACCAGTCTGGAGACTGCTGAGTTACCAGTCTGAGGTCGGCTGAGTTACCAGTCTGAGGTCGGCTGAGTTACCAGTCTGAGGTCGGCTGAGTCACCCGTCAGGGGACAGGTGACCGATGTGTTACCGGGCGGCGGGGCGCCCCGCAGGCCGCCCTCATCTCGTATGGAGATACGCCGCCGGGGGGCCGGAGCTGTCCGGCCATATTTGGCCGCTGTGCGCCGGGCCGTATCGAACACAATCAGTGACGGCGCCACACGCGCTGATTGGCTCCGTGAGTCCCGTCTCTGTGTCCCGTCACCGTGTCCCGCCTCAATATCCTGTCTCTGTGTCCCGTCTCTGTGCCACGTCTCTGTGTCCCGTCTCCGTGTCCCGTCTCTGTGTCCCGCCACTGTGTTCCGTCACCGTGTTCCGTCTCCGGGTCCCGTCACCGTGTCCCGTCTCCATGTCCCGTCTCCGTATCCCGTCTCCGTATCCCGTCACCGTGTCCCGACACCGCGTCCCGTCACCTTGTCCCGTCTCCGGGTCCCGCCTCAATGTCCCGTCTCCATCCCTGATTCCGCCCCGCTCGCCTTGCCTCAGCACTAGGCTAACAATACACCCCTCAGCGAGTGCAGTGTTTCGCCTGAGCTCTAAGTCTAAGCTCATAACAAACAAGGATTAGCACCAGCTCACAACCGAATCCAGTCTCGCGGAGCAGCATGCCAGTTTCTCTCGCATCAGCAGAAAATCCTTCCCCTGAAACACCTCACCACCTGCCTAAAATTTCACCAATCGACACGTAGCTATATCGAGAGACGTCACCACGCAGGGCCAGCGCCGCCGTCAGTCGACAGCGCAGACGCTGCCTGAGCAGCGCAGTACCGCACGTCTCCAACTCTCGCATGCCGAGGCCTGCGTGCCGAGGCCGTGCGAGCCCAGGCGGCCCCAGATGAACGACCCAGCGCGCCGAGATGACGCGGCCTTGCGACCCCCAGTCACCGAATGCATGCAATTGGGCCGAAACCCCTCGCCCCGCAATGACCAAAGCCTGCAGTGCACGCAACGCGAAACCAAAAACGGACACTATCTGACATAATCGAACACAGTACAGTTACTTTGCAGAAAACCTTGAAAGCATCAACACGTGAAGAGTATTCGCTGCACTACACGTGATGCGATCGGGTTTTCCTTAGCAGTTGCGTCAAACGGAGTCTGGCCGCAGTCAAGTGTACCGCAGATACGCCTACTGCGCGCACGCCCGCCGAAAGACTCGGCACGAAAAATGGAAAAAAAGGCCGGCGCCGCGGTGGTGTTTTAAATCAGATCGCCTGAATGGTGTAACGGATCTAATGTGTCCGTGTGTGATTTGTGTGTGCCGACTGCAGGCAGTAATCGGTGCCCACACGTCATCATCACTCACTGCCGGATATAACCAGGGGCGGACCCAGGGGGGGGGGGCATCCCCTCAGGTCCCAAAACAGTCGGACGTATAGTTGCTGATGAGTCCGGTCACCTCATTGACAGTCTCATATCCCCTCCCTTCCTGTTTCTGCTGGTTTTCTGGTGTCTCACGTCTGTTTCATGTGTTTGTTGTGGTGTCGTGTGGTTGTGCCAGAGTGGGGGTGATGTGTAAATACACCACTGGCGGTAGCCAAATAAATTGAAGAAAAAAAATCCCTCCCGTCCCCTCCCCAGTCCACAACTTTTCGCTGACGGCTGTTGACTCCCCCCCCCCCCGGGCCTCGCTCCACAACTTTCGGAAAATACCCCACGGATCTCCCCCCCCCCCCCAAGAAACCCCCGGCTAGACCCGCCGCTGAGTTAGACAGACCAATCTGACCGTATCGATGCAGTGGCCTGTGATTACTACTGACCGCCGCTAGGTACCACCCCACCACAAACGCCGCCGCTCACCGTGCATCGAGCCAAGCAGTCACGACGATTCGGCCGCAGAGCTCGTGCCATGGCAATGGAGATTGTAAATCAATCCAGGGCTGACGCTAGATTGTTCCCCGTAACTAGTGGAAGGCTGGCACCGGAGTGAGATTGCATTTGGATGGAAATACCAAAGCCCGAAGTGAAATCAGCTATGATTTATTTACCACAAGATATCCGGCATCGGGAAGTAAGTTAATTTGCAAGAGCAGTAGCATGCATTACATCATAGCGTTATGTCATGATTCCATAGAACCCTATCCTCTCACATCACCAGACTCTCAGGAATGGAACTTTACGACGCTGACCCGCCTAGCCGACAGCTGCGAAACACACCCTGGTGCCAGACGCCGGTCCCTGGCTATCTCAGCGATGTGTTCAACCATTCACACCTCATGAAAACACGACTTTCCTGTGTCGACGTCACACCGCAGTGTTGTCGACCCACTGCCGTCGACCTCCGAGGCCTGGAGAGGTGGCGCCAGGGAAATACCCGAGCCAGAGTCATGGTGTGAAAACTAACATACTTTGTGGCGCGAACTCGTCACGGCGGCTCGATCGCCTACCCAGAGCCGTTGTCTGCGGCTGCGGCGGCGGCGGCGGGAGGAGGCAGGAGGCAGAGGTGCAAAAAAGCGCAAACCTTCCAAGTTCACGCTGCGGAAAACAACTAGAAGATTTAATCTTCGAAAACCCATCGGATCCGCAGTTCTACAAACTTTTCCTCGGACAAATATCTTGCGCGAGTTCTTCTTACAGCACGATCTCACGTAATTCACGCCAGGTTTCCAATGAATTCGAATCTGAGCAGCGGCTCGGAGCGCCCCGGATCGGACGGCCCGGGGCGGTGTTCGTCGGTAGCCGAGCGGTGCTGCCCCCCGTGCCGGCGGCCGAGCGGGGGTGCCCCGACCAAACCCCCCCCCCCCCCCCTGCGGGCCGCCCGTCCAGCCCAGTCCCGTCCTGTCCGACTTCTGGGGCCGAGCGGGGCTGCCCCGACCACGGCCCCTCCACGGGCCGCCCCGACCAGTCCCGTCCCGTCCTGTCCGACTTCTGTGTCCGAGCGGGACTGCCCCGACCATGGGCCCCTCCCCGGCCCGCCCCGACCAGCCCAGTCCCGTCCTGTCCGACTTCTGAGGCCCAGCGGGACTGCCCCGACCACAGCCCCTCCACTGGCCGCCCCGACCAGTCCCGTCCTGTCCGACTTCTGAGGCCGAGCGGGACTGCCCCGACCACAGCCCCTCCACTGGCCGCCCCGTCCGACTCCTGAGTCCGAGTGGGGCTGCCCCGACCATGGCCCCTCCCCGGCCCGCCCCGTCCAATCCCGTCCTGAGTATGAGTATATGAGTATGACCAAATTCAGAGAATTAGGGGAGGGATGCCAACATTATTCAACGTTCCCGGACGATATAAATGAAATGTGGGGTGTTCCACTAAAACACGTGACAATTACAGCCTAATTGTCATGATTGTATACCCAGACACCTTCTACATCCCAAAATATGATCAACATGTATATTCGACATCCTTCATTCCCCTAAGTCTGTGAATTTGTTTGATTTGTTAGTGTTCGTCCCTCCCTGGGTCGACCCCGGCATGTCCTGATCTGGTCTGAGTCATGGTCTCCTGGTTTGAGTCGTCATGGTACTGGTCTGAGTCGTCATGGTACCGGTCTGAGGTCAAGTGGAGGCTCAGTACACCGTCTACCCTCGGGATAGTGTCTTCCCTCCGCCGGGTCAAGCCCCGTCATGTCGCGCGTCTGAGGCCAATTTAGCGCCTACCCTCCGCCGTCCGTCACCAGCGAGCAGCGGCGGCGGCGGCGGCGACGATGAAGCGATGACGCCGCCGACAGCCCGACACGACCGCGAATACAGACAGACAGCCAGACACACACAGACAGACAGCCGGACACACGGTGGTACCGCCGGCCCCGGCAGCGGCAGCCGGCGTCTGATGGACTGCCGGCTCCTGCGGCTGCTCTGCCTTCACAGCCCAGCGGGGGTTCGTCGGCTGCAGTGCCGGTAAGGCAGCCCCGTGTGTCAACACCCCGCCGCGACGGCAGGTCCGGGACGACCGCACCGTGTACGCGAACCACCGCGGAACCACCGCTGAACCACCGCGGAACCGCCGCGGAACCGCCGCGGAACCGCCGCGGAACCGCCGCGGAACCACCGCGATGGCCGGCTCGCGGGAACGGGGAAGACGTATGGCCGCTGCGGCACGTCAGCCATTGAGTCGTGCTGGTGACGTCAGGCGCTGGGGTTGAAGCGTGAACTTCGCCTAAATGGGCTTCTCCGGCGATATGCGGTCATAGGTAGCTCAGCGTCATCCGCATATGGTGTTGGGTGCAAGAGAAATATGGACAATATGGTCCTAATATGGAGATTCGCTACAGTCGAGTCAAACATCTTAGACGCCATACATGGCCCACCTGCAACATAACGATACATCCTGACAAGGGTGTTTTCCGATGGCACGATTTGTGTATTCCACGATGAGAGTCCAGCCGTCTCTCGCAGCATTTGATCTTCCATGTAAGGCTTATGTTAGCGACTTATCAAAATCGTCAGCCGTTTAGACCGCCACCCAGACAGGCAGGCTCACTGGCGCCACCCAGCGGGACTTGGCTCCCAGAGCAACACGTCTTGCGACCAGCCAGTCACAAACGAAGGTAGGCCCCAGTCCACCGACCCATCCCGGGAAGGAGTGAGTCCTCCGTCAGTCAGGGGTGAGGCTGACCTCACAACAGAACGGTCTCCAAACTCTGCCGGGCCGAGGCGGCACAGCTAACCGCCCCCTCCCCCCTCCTCCTCAGTCAGGGGTGAGACTGACCTCACAACAGAACGGTCTCCAAACTCTGCCGGGCCGAGGCGGCACAGCTAACCGCCCCCTCCCCCCTCCTCC
>JARBER010099491.1:0-11370 GCA_030265075.1 Balanus glandula
ATATAGTTGATATTGATACATGGTATGCTAGTATGATATTTCTGATCCTGAATGGGAATTGAAATCCCACCAGTTCCTGTTGCTAAACATTGCAAACTGGCCACATTTAAACAATCGGTTTTGACAATGCGAACATCTTTAAAAGTGATATCTTTTTAGCTATGAACGGACATGATGAGCAATGAGTATCAAGTTACTTCTTCATATTTGGTAAATGAATATGCGTCAAGTTATGAGAAGCTACAGAAACAAGGAAATATGATTCATTAGAGGCAAGTACCTAATTTGCTTACAATGGTCATTGCTCAACCACATTGTAACAAGAATATCCTTATACAGAAAGTTACGTTCTTATTTCGTAATGCACTAGATATGCTGCATTACAATAAGCTGTTAAAAATAGAACTAACCAAGTTGGCGTGCTAACATAGCCGTCGAATAACCACTGACCTCATACTTTGATGTCATGCTTTTTGTGACAAGGAAGGTGCGTCAATATTGATTTGCGGTAACTGTTTATCTTTCATTAGTGGACGTTAAATTGTTAACAACTTTCTTATCTCAAAGCATTCAAACATGAAGTCTGCTTATTTTGTAAGTCACTTTTTAAAGCAACTTCAGATTGGTGTGAACATTAATCATAGATGATTGAGCGCCTTTTTACTGCTTGCATTTATCACGTGAATCCGGAAACACCGCTGTTTTTGACGGCAAAATTCCCGCCAAATCGTGTTGTTATTGCTCGATTAATGAGGACGAATGAGGTGCTAACATTGTCGGATTAGAGTGTAGGAACAGAAACTGGTCAGCAAATCAAGGCCAAGTCGCATTTCGGCGACGATCTAGAGCTGGTCTTTCCTGTCGTCTGGTCGGCCCGGGCAGGGAACACTGAAGACTTGCTTCGCATCATAGCCACTGGGCAGGCGGGGTCAGTTGTACATACATAGACGGCCGACAATAGTGGTTCACAATACAGTTAACTTGTATGGGTTTGGTCATCATCCGTCCAAAACATTTGCACTAAATTGATTAAAAAGTAATAATATCTTATCTTCTGTTCGATGTCAAATTTGTTTATAATGCATTGATCAACATATGTATTCAGCCGTTCACGAAAGCAGAAGTCATAGAATGCATCAGAACGATCAACTTTTTGACAGAGCTATATGCTTTCAACAGAGGGCGTTGGTGAGAATGGGCGATATGCTGGCCCATGCGCACTGCACAGACGCACGTGCAGTGCGCTTTCCACGGGGCATGTGCCGTCCTGACGTGACATACCTGTCCTGACGGGATATGTCCCGTCTATGTCCCGTCCTGACGTGATATCCCCGGTCCATGTCCCGTCCTGACGTGATATGTCCCGTCCATGGCCTGTACTGACATGTTTTGTACTGACTTATCCTGTACTGACATGTCCTGTACTGACATGTCCTGTACTGTCATGTCCTGCACTGACTGTACTGATGTTCATGTCCCTTCATGACGTGACTGCCCTGTCCAGTGTCCGTGTCCCGTTCCGATGTGACGCCGTTCATGTGCCGCCCTTTCGTAACCAAGCTGCAAGGCTGGTTATATAAGCGTCGGGAATAAACCATTAAACACACCCTGATCACCGCAGTGTTCATTGGACTTCCCAGGATTGTGAGACCGCATCTGGGCGGAGTTCAACTCCGGCGCCATGTTCGGAATGTAGCACGGAGGATTCTGCCAGGATTCTGCCAGGGTTCTGCCAGGATTCTTCCAGGATTCTGCCAGGATTCTGCCAGGATTCTTCCAGGATTCTGCCAGGATTCTTCCAGGATTCTTCCAGGATTCTGACAGGATTCTGACAGGATCCTGACAGGATTCTGCTGACGCAAAGCACAAACTCGGGCGAGCTAACCAACAGGAGCAGGGGTCACGTGATCAGGAACGTAGCAAAGAGAAAGGGGCACTGCTGCCATGCTCCCCTGAAAAAATCCGCTTACACTAGATAAAATGCGATTCTGCTGCTGACCCGACGCCACCTCCACTGCCGATCTACAACTTTCCACCTGACGAGACCTAGGCCACGTTCTGGCCGCACATTCCGCTGTGGGAATCCCTGGAATCGCCTCTGGACTGCACTTTTCTACCGCAGTTTGGCAATGCACTTATACGTCCAGATTCCAGTTAACTCGCTAGTTCGAGAATCTGTAGAACGCACTTGTCTACCGATTCCCTGAATCCCGCGGGGAGTGATGGTCAGAACTCGGCTCCAGGTGCGTCGCTGACTTCCCCGTACTCCCCCGAGAAAACCCCGTGCTATCGTGCCGGTCGACTGTCGTGATTGCCAGTCAAACCAGTCAGAGTCTGGGTCACCTTAATACCAAACAGCTGAAGCCCTGGTCACGTGACCTTCAAACCAGCCGAAGCCCTGGTCACGTGGCCGGTGACGGACGGCAGGACAAGAACACGAGCGGTCAGCGGTCAGCGGTCCAGCGGTCGGTCAGCGGTCCAGCGGCCGGTCAGCAGCGGTCCAGCTGCCGGTCCCGGTCCAGCAGTGTGACTCGCTCGCTTTCCACCAGCCGCCGACAGGAAATCAACAGCAGTTATCGTCTCATCGGGTGCTCAGTACATGTTATGCCTAGCATTTTTACGAGCGTCGACGTATTTTGACTATGACGGACATGATAGCGCCAAGAGCGTGGGCCGCAACGTGACAGTGTACACTGGTCTGCACGTATGGTCAAGCGTCTCTGTTTGAACATAACTGCGGCAAGCGCGTAAATTTAAAATTGCCGCATGGTAGAGCCAGGCGGTTGAGTTTCAGCATGTGACAGCGACAAGCGTTTGTGCCTGCAAACACAAAACTCTTTAGCCTCAACATGATGGCGCCAAATGTCTTAGCTTTGACATGATGACGCCAGTTGCACGATATATCTGAACCGCCACGGAAAAAATCGGAGGCTGAGTTCCTATGAATTATATCAAGCACGTTATTGGTGCTCTTACGGATGTCATGCGGTATGTACTGTCATGTTCCGTGCTGCATTGAGCAGCGTCCAGATCCCCGACTCCCAGTCCGAGGTTATATGTTATCGAAACCTGACATGTGTAGTGTGTGCAATGTACAGAAGTATGTCATGACTTGTGGTCACTACTTGCTACAATCTAACAAGGTGACTGGTTGGATTCGTGGCCGGAGTGCACACACCGAGTGTGATACTAAGAATGTCAATCGGCGTCTCATCGTCTGCAGGTCGCCACTTTTCTCTCGCGGCCCATGGGGACTAGCGACTACACTGAAAAGCGGTCAATGTGCAGACCAGCAAAAACACTGCCAAACGTCATTTTCAGTAGTGGTAGGTCCAAAGTGTAGTTTCGTTGAGTTGAATGGGAGTAGACCTGCAATTCAATGCCGCTTATCACAAGGAGTGCACGAGAAAAGGGTGCGTACTCTATTAATAATAAGGATTCAGGAATACATAATAGATGTAGGCAGTGAAAACACAAATACAAAGCAAAGTATTCATTTTTGCTAGATCCCAATACATAAGTCTTATTTTCATAATCGTCAGTAAGCCAACACAGTTGTTTTTGATGACACCGTTATCAGAAATTAGCGTGAGGCTTTCAGGACGGTAACGACTGACTTTGATTAACCGTCGTCGTTGAGCTATTACTGGCTGAAATCAGGTTCTGAGCCCATGCAGAACGGCAGCCAGCTGACCGCTAATGCCATTGATAGCTCTCCTGGAAAGCCATCGAATCACTTGGAGCGGGATCGAGATTTCGAAGAACATTGATAACAAGAAAGCTCCTGCCGTTATCCGAAACAATCCCCGTGGTTCGACGTACCCAGCTCTGGGTCAAAGCTGTACCTTCAATCTAGGCCCAGAAATAGCACGGTCGCCACACTCAACTATGCATGGCGTATGTCTCACGGAGACCGCGTGCTGGAGGAAACTCGTGCGCGGCATTACCGCTACAGGCCTCTTCCGGCCGCCTAAACGCCTTCCTCACACTTATCACTGGGGCGCGTTTGACCGCAACGTTTTCCTCCGTCCTTTGCAGAGACGGCACCAAGGGAAGTGAACGTACAGCCGAGCCACAAGTTTCGCATCGCCTGCTTCATGGACCCGGACCACAAGATGTCGGCCGGGCGAACGGCGGACGACCTCTACTTCACCCGCGACTACAAAGGCGGCACCGGCGAGTCGAAGCGATCGCACAGCGTGCGGATCCCCGCCTCCCAGTCCCAGGTCAGTGGCAGTCACGTGTCAGGGCCACCATGTCACGTGGTCGGGTCAACGTGTCACGTGATAGGGTTAGTGTGTCACGTGACTGGATCAGCGTGTCACATGACATTGTTTTGTTACCCGCTGGAGCCTTTAATCTGTACTTCACCTAAAACAAATTTGTAGTATAGTTCACTAAATTTGTTTTCAAGCTTCTATGAAAAGACATCAGCGAAAATATAACATCTGTTATACTTTAATATACTGGTTAAGTTTTGTATTTTTGGTGACTCAGTGAATATCTATACGTCCACATCCATGGTTTTACGTTTTAACTATATTATTGACAGGTTCCTGGCTACCACTATTAGTGGTAGGGGTCTAACAGGACCCATTTGATATTCCGTGATATGTTCATCCAATTTGAAAACTCGAACAGCATTTGATTCCCCTGAGCATGATCTACATTTTGTTTGATTAAATCTCCAAAATATTGAATAGGAGGGTAACAATGGGGCAAAACCAAACTCATTAGAGGTATTTTTTTCCTCCGCAGCTTCCATAAGTACTTGTCAAACAATTTCAACGCAACCTATGCAGCTCGATTCAAATTGAATTGAAATGTTATATTACGGTGATTTTTAAAAAATGTTAAAATCATAGGTGGTTGCAGCCACATGTCACTAAAAATAGAAGTGAAGCTAATACGTAAAACAAGTTTTAAATAAATGAATTGTTACGTTATCGTGATGCTAGTCAAAACAGCTATAAAGGATCTTTTATCCATAGGCGGTGCCAGGTACGTGAAAAAGGATCGTCGAATAAAATTTAAATACTCACTCTTTTTGGGTCCCTGGAGCAGTCTATGACAAACAAAAATAATGGATAGATTTCAGCATGAGTCACCTTATTTCCGTTTCAATGAAGGCAAGAATATGTGTAATAAGTCTCAAAAAGCAGCTGCAGACGGTTTGTTTACCCAGAAGCACTTTTCGATTTGAACTCCCTAAAAAAGCTGTGTCATGGATCCATCCCTGCTCAAGATAATATGTGTGTGAAAATATCAAACTATCTACCCAGAATTTTTCTAAAAAAGGTTAAACAATTTCATAAGCCTACCTCCAACCATTGTGGAGATATTCAAGAAATATAAACCTGTAGGACGAAAAAGAACCCTGCCACTACTAAGGTTCAGCTATAGCTGCTAGTTTGATTTACAGTGCTTCCACCACCCTCAGTTTAATGCTGTGTTAATATCAGCATCTGACCACTCCCACGCAAGCAGAACAGCGTGTTCACCTGCGTGTGGCTGTGCGTTTCGGGCAGGTCTACAACGGCACGACGCTGGTGATAGAGGACCGCCTGGAGACCGCCGTGCACTACACGTACACGTGCCGTCTGCGGCAGTCGGCCGGCCAGCCGCCGTCCACACTCTGCTCCAGCTCCGTCAACGTCGGCCGTGAGTACTGAGTATAGCGGGGCAGAGACTGCAGTGATCCCCGGCCGTGAGTATACCGGGGGGTAGAGACTGCAGTGATAGCCGGCCGTGAGTATACCGTGGGGGGGGGGTTGACTGCAGTGATAGCCGGCCGTGAATATCCTTGGGGGGGGGGGGGTGAGGGGGCCAGAGACTGCAGTGACCGCCGTTGCTGATATTCACGGCAGTAAAACACTTCTGATGGGTAAGACCGCCGTCAGTTCTAGCAGCTAATTAGACAGTTTGGAATGCATTATTATCGTTGCAGATGATTAGCTCCTATGGCGTATATGTTTCTCACACTCTACCAGTCTGTAATTCAAAACTGTCCTTGTTCACACCCATTGCTCTCTCCTGGCCTGACTAACCATTGTCCGCTGCTCAGTGTTCATGTATCTGCATGTCATATCATGTAGAGCAAGCTCGTACATACGTACTACATACATAAACTAGTGCAGGCATCACGCTCGCATTGTGCATACTTCTAGTCCTTCACGGCCCTACCAACATGGTGCTACTAACATCATACATGCTACATGGTGCTGAGTGCGAGAGGAACTAGGTAACATACTTCACTATATAATACATGTTTAAAAAACATTGTATAGCTGTAGATAAATTTTGTCAAGGACATATTTATATGCATCAAATTTTCAACATACATCTTCTAATCAAAGGTGAAATTGCATACGTCTTCTGGGCTGCCCGAGCCACTACAATGCTATGTTTATAACTCAAACTTATTTTTTGGAGATAGTTCTATGGATATTTTTCGTTTAAACATTATAATTACTTTTACAAGTCATTATTCAGTGCACCGCAGTTGTCTATGAACAGAAAAGACAAACGCATCGATACTAGAGCCCTTCATGGGACATGTTTTCAGCTCCCATTCCATTCCATCCCATTCAGCCAGATCCAAATCCGTTCCGTTCCATATCCGTTTTTAATTGGGCTCCCATTTCCATCACAATTCCACACAATTCATCATATTTAACTGTTTTTAGTGCTACAAAATGATATGGTCAGCCTCATTCCAATTCAAATCCATTTCATTTCCATGAATTCCCCAAATTTTTTCCCATTTCCATCCTATTTCCATTCCATCTCATATGGAATTTCCATTCCATGAAAGGCTCTACTGTCATGTTAGACATAAAAGGGCCTGTTAAATTGTGCTGGCTCATTCAACATTGATTGGGAATCGGAGCATAACACAGTAATTTCCTTGTCTTAGACTCCCGAATAATTTCCTAAAAAAACTCGAAAACTTAGACTCGATTGAAACTTGATCTTTGTCCGCCCGATAGCTCAGATGGGAGAGCGCTGGTCTTATGTTCCAACCGTTAGTGACAGCCCGGTTGGAGTCGCTTCGGTGCTAGCTATTTGCTCTAGACTGGGATGGACTGCGGCCGGTGGCAGCGGCCGCATTGAAGGCCAGTTGTCATCTGTGAACGGGGCGGACCGAGTCCGGCTATGTTCGCACGTTAAAATTTCGCATTTAAACCCTGCCGAATACCCGGAATTTCCCGATCGGATGGTAGAAATAAGGACTTACGCAACCAGCTCTGCTTAGCGTGGGCACTAGTTTCGTCAATCCATCCACTTAAAACGTTCGGAATAAACTAAGAATACAAAAATGTATGCCACAAGGAGATTCTATAGGTTTATTTTATTTCTTTGTACGTCACTCTGCCCAGGGTTCATGCTGCATCACGGAAGTATCTATTTGAAATGTGTGTTCCGCATAGCTTGCAGCATTACTGGAATGTGTATCTGTAGACTTGATATTCGTGGATAAATGATTTGGTACGGATAAAACCGCTCCTGTATAGAGTGTCAGCTCATACTTTTGCATATGATTCTTAGATGTTTGCCATACACGTTTATAATGTAGAGGCAAATCAATCTGATCGCTATATCATTCAAACACAAAAACAACAGCAACAAACATAACAATAGACACACGGCCGGCCGAACGGCGTTTAAGCACGTGAAACTGATATCTGTAGTTTATACGCCCATACAACACACCTTATTACGAGCGAGTGCGAAGCTCCCTAGTCCTCAATAAATACGGGATTCGTATCACATAAAACGGCGACCCGAACCGACCGTCCCGCTTTCCAGAAGCTAATATGTTCAGGATTCCGTATCCGATTACCAAACGACCTTCACAATCTGGCATCCCGACTCAGTCGATTGTATCATTTGCATATTTCGTCCCACGTAAGGAGTTAACGTGGCGCGTGCCGCGTCAGGGATATCAGAAAAAACGTTCTCCTGCTTTATCTGAGAAACGCCTGGACCAATCAAGCTGAAACTTGTTGCGGGGTACGACTGAGACCGTACTACTACCAATGTCGCGCAAGTCATTTCTTGTTGACCTGGCTCACGCTCATGCACAGTGCACACCTCTTTTCCGTCATTCAGTAACGGCTGGACAGAAGAGACATAAGCAGTTAAATAATATCAAATAGGATAACAAAACTAGTGGGCTTGATGCTCAAACCGTTATAGTGGCGTTTCTCTCGGCACGGGACCAAAAGCTGCATTATGTATGCATGTCCTTGCCTGCATCTTCCTGACCCGGCTAATGCAGGGTACCCGGGACATAAGCTGGCGAGACCTGGGACAGGAAGTCTCTAGGAGCCTCCAGTCCATGCCCCGAAAACAGCCGAGGAAATCGTGTCACAAGGAATAACGAAAGCTTTTGTAATTACGCTATAAAAACAACACTTGGCGAGCATATGCTTATCGTAAGCCTTTCGACCTTCATTGCTGGTAATCCTTAGATAAGCAAATGTGCACAAGCATAAACTCGAAAGTTTTTGCCATAAAATCCATCGTTTTGGTCGCTGTTTTCGCGTCTGGCTGTGGCCGGGTGTGCTGGAGGTCGGCGCTGTGGGATACTGGCAGGATCACTTGACTTAATGCTGGTGCCGCTGTCAAGGTCGGGGCGCCAGACGTCGCTCCGCACCACTCTGCCGGTCAGCGGACCAGGCCGCGCGCCGTCTGCCGGTCAGCGGACCAGGCCGCACGCCGTCTGCCGGTCAGCGGACCAGGCCGCACGCCGTCTGCCCGTCAGCGGACCAGGCAGCACGCCGTCTGCCGGTCAGCGGACCAGGCCGCACGCCGTCTGCCCGCCAGCCAGCCCGCCAGAAAGACAGACAAACCGGTTTGGAAAGGGAGTGTCGTGATGAAACTGTGCCACGTCCAAATGGGATAGATGTTAGGGGAGGAATGAGTAAAAATAATGTAAGTCTTGTCTTGATTGATGACTGTGAGAGCTGTTTTCTTATTTCTAGTTGTGCCCTGTCGGGCTGCAAGTGGCATTACAATTTATTTTGCAGATTACATGGTCAAATGCTTTCCTGTTATGGGCTGGAAACCACGGTTGGCTTTGTTTCTTTTCACATTTACCGACAATGCGACTGTACTTGTAGCGTGCTAGTGCTCACATGATCTTTTGTATGATCCACTTGCGTCGTACCGGCTTTAACATGTAACTACAAAGTGTACGCCACGTCAGCAGTTCATGCCTGATTACATAATGCTCTCGGCTAGAGCCCTTCATGGGACATATTTTCAGGTCCCATCCCATTTCATCCCATTCAGCCAGATCCCAATCCATTCTGCTCCATATTTATATTTAATTGGGCTCCCATTTCCATCCTTTTCCACAAAATTCAACATATTGAACTGTTTTTAGTGCTAAAAAATGATATGATCTGTCTCATACTAATCCAAATTCATTCCATTTCCATGAATTCCTCAAAAGTTTGTCCCATTTCCATCCATATCTATTCCATTTGCATTCCATTTCCATATCCATATGGAATTTCCATTCCATGAAGGGTTCTACTCTCGGCATTCATACTTCCAATTGTATGTAGGGGAGAGTGGGGTATGACGGGGCATAGTTGACTTTTTGCTTTATATCTCCGTCAAAGATAACGCATTAGTGTTGTTAATTTGTAGCATACATCTTTCAACATTTATGTATCTAAATATTATACATCCTTCGTTATAACGGTTAACATGCAAGACTTTGCAAATTAAGACATTTTCCGCAAGATATTGTAAAAATCCCTCTTGCTCTACCATATGGGGTAAGATTGGTTTCCACGTAGGGCATAACGGGCATACATTTAATCGATCTTAAACGTGCTTAGATGTGCACTTAAAATCGTCAAACACATAGCAAGTGTGACGTAGCCATGGTAACACACTAGATGAATACTACTTTACATTACAATGCCAGGTACATTTTATCTGAGTTCCTATTGCCCAAAAATATACGTTATAGTTAATGCGAACAAAGTCACGGGTGTATGGTCGCAATCGCCCAAGCTCTAACTTTTAGTTTAGACACCATATCTTGTCAGCCAGCCCCTCAACTAAATTAAAAGCAGGTATGTTGCATGCAACTACAATACAAAGGAAGCATGTTATAAAATACAATAACAAAATGAAATAAATAATGATATTTTTTAATTTTTATTTAGCTCTACTTTAAAGTTGACAACAGATCCATGCCATTTTTGCAGATCTAACTCATTTATGTCATATGAATGATGTGACTCGACAAAACAAACACTATGACGTCATTCGCATGTCGTTATCTGCATCATAAAAATATACAGGGTCCGGCAAAAGTCTTGAGTCTTGAGTCAAAAGTCTTAAAAGTCGTTTTAAAACCGTTCCACACCTCAAGCCATTGAAAATAAAAAAAGTTGTTCAGCGCTGAATGTATTGTCCACGAACAAGCAAACACTTGCGAACACGGTTCGACATACTGGCCACGAGATTGGAGAGCACAGACGGCTGGAATCGTGACCACGCAGACTTGAGCTGCGTCTCCAGCTGCGCGGGGTTGGTTGCTGGCTTCTGTTTGTCGAGGTCTTGCTGGACAATCGCCCACAGCTCTTCAATGGGATTTAAGTCGGGACTGTTCCCTGGCCACTCCTCCTTCGCCCAGAAGTGCGGGAGGTCGTCTCGGCACCACTGCTGGGCTGTGGCAGAGCGATGCGCTGGAGCCTCGTTCTGCATGAAGATGGCTTTCGACCTCTCAGCCACCATCCGTCGCTTGAGAACAGAGCCATCACTGGGCGTTCTGTTGATGGCAGGGAGGCAGGATTCTTCCAAGATGTTCTCCACATAATACTTGGTGTCCACCTTCGTCTTGGGCGGGATGACGTGAAGCTCACTGAGTGTTTGATGCGACATCATCCCCCACACCATCAACTTCGCTGGGAAATTGACGGAAGGAGCTGTGGGCACGCTGGCTGCGTCGGGAGCCCAAATACGGTCATTCTGGCGATTTGGTGGATGAAATAACTCGAAGGTGGACTCGTCGCTGAAAAAAAACGTTTTTCCAGTCTTCTTCGGTCCAGTCTTTCCGCTTTTTTGCAGGACTTGAGCCGGTCAGATACCTGCTTTTCGGTTAATTTTGGCCTCACTCGTATTTTGTAGGCTTTTAGACCCATCTCTTTTTCCGGAAGCGTCTGATAGACCTGTCAGAGACTAGATGACCCTTACGACACAACCGATGTGCAAGATTGGTCGCCGATTGATTGATTTTCCGACCGCCTTCTTCATCACGAGCTTGGCTACCATTGACAAGCCGGTCGGACGCCCAGAGCGGGGCCTATCAGCCACGGTCCCGTGGGTCTTAAAATGCTTCCACCA
>JARBER010099602.1:0-11370 GCA_030265075.1 Balanus glandula
TTCAAAACGGCTGAGCCACTTGTGTTTAAGTTTGATGTGTTGTTAGGGGCATCTAAGATCTGAATTCTCCACAAATCATGGGTGGGATGACCCTGCACGTGCTCACGTACACACCTTATTATCTATCTCAGAAACGACTGAGACGATTGTGTTCTTATTTAGTGAGTAGTGTGGACTTTGGGTAGTGAGGAGAGTAGTAGTGAATATCTCTCAGACAAAGCTTTTCCAAATGTCCGGGATGTGGTGCCTCGGTACATGCGCACGTGGACATCCGTATTCTATATCTCAGGAACTACGGAGCCGATTGTGTTAGAATGTTGAAAGAAGTTACAGGTCTCCCAGCTGACGCTTTTCCAAAAATAAAGGATGACGTTTCTCTTCACGTGCGTACATACGTGCACACACCATTTTATATATCAGGAAAGGCTGAGCAGATTTTTTTTTTTAAATTGATGTGTGGCTAGGCACCAGTCAGTCGAAGCTTTTCCAAAAGTTAAGGAGCGGTACCTCTTAACGTGCGCACGTGCACAGTAAGAAAGCCTATTCTAAATATCAGTAGTGGCTGACCCGATTGTCCTCAAATTTGTTTGAGTTCATTAGGAATCTTTCAGTCGCCACCACTTTTCTTCGAGTCAGAGTTGGGGCGTCGCTGCACGTTTTCACGTGCAGAGACTGTTTTTTTAATCTGATTAGCTACTTGCCCACTAAAGTTTAAATTCACCATCTATTTTGTCTCCGCTCGCTCGTTTATCTCCAATTACGGCGTTTTACTGGTTTTCATATTTTCAAAAGCCACATGAAAAAGATTCCAGGCACATATTTGATGAAAACAACCGGCCAGTGCAATAAAGGGACATTCTCACCTCAACATCAGGTTTGAGTTGAGATAGCCATTTTGATTGCGGGGCTTTGAAAATAAGAATTGCATAAGTTAAAACATCTACAACAGTTTCAGAAAAAGATTTTCCAGTTTAAATTTGACATCTGTCAAAAATAAGGACCATGTTTGTATTGGGCCGTTCGTTATGTATTGGGCCGTGGTTACTGATGACGTATTCTCTGTTTAGCATATTTGTATTGTAGTCGACTTGGGCAGCAGTTTTTGCAGAAATTAGCATAGTTAAAGTTTCTCCACTACCCGAAATTCCTCGGCTTTTCTTTGCTATGACGTCACCAGACCAGATAATATAACTTCGATTTGTAGGAATTGCAGTGTTTTTTGGGGGGAGGGGGATACAAATGTGTTAATCGTGATCAGCAGCTTTATTTAATCATATTTATGCATAATTTGACTTGCATTTTACAACTTTCAAAAAGGTGGGAATACCCCTTTAAGTAACATTCATGAAACTTAAAATCAGCCCCTAACCTCCCTCAAACCACTACCTAGCTCTCTAACCGGCTAAAACCACTAACCAGTGCAGACATTGAAAACCACGAGCACGGGGAAACACCGGGAAGCCCCGAAACTATCCTACTTCGACGCGAACTTAGCGCCCTTTAACGCCTTGCTGCAGCGTCGTCTTGTCAAATGTCATCACAAATGAAGTGGTGACTCTGTGTCGGGGCTAATCCAGCTTCTGCGAATTCTCGCGCCTCACATTGGTTAAGTCCTCGGAACGTGATGCCGGTAGCCGTGTTTCTGGGATAATAATGATGTGAAGCGTGTACATACATCCTAGAACTCGCCACCAGCCGTGAGTTGTTACGATGCCTGAGGTTTGGTTTTTGGCTTAGTTCCTGTTTGTAGATCATTGGAAGTGTGAAGAAGTGGAAGTCCTGGACGATGACGAAGAGAAATACATGCGGTTTTGGAGGTAGATACGAAGGCAGAATGATTTGAAATTACCTACCATTGAGAGTGGGAGTGGTTTTCCTGGCATGTGTGTTGAAACAAACAACCACATTTCCTGTCACGTTACCCAAACAATATTATTGGCTTATTTGGTGTCTTGTTTTAGTTCTGCTTTTTTGCCATATATTTTTTTCCTTTTCTTTATTGGGCGATGACTAAAGCAATTTGCTTTACGTTGCCTTTAGGCCCTTAAGTTTCATATTTATCCCGAGCTGGCTGGCCAGAGGTGGATTTGACTTTCATTTGACTCTTAAAAAAACACACGTTATATTTCGCGTAAAAAAATACAGTACCAAAAATGGAAATCATCTTATAGGGATCAAATGCTCCGTGCTGCCATCAACCCTATTTTCGTGTGCCGTAGATGTCGTTAATGACAGAGTTGGATATTTGTCTTCTTTTTGTTGATAAATACATAGTTATTTATCCCTTATCGTCAAATGGTGTACTTTTGAGTGCGTGTCTGATTGGTATTACTGTTCCAGTTGGCTTGTCTATCGGTCTTTCTCATTAGGCTAACGCTGCAGAATACAGTTAACCCTCACAAAACGAGCCATTCTACAACCATATGTGTCAAGCCTTACGATCACAGCTGACGTTAACTTCGAAATTCGCTTACTGATTAAGACCAAGTTCATAACTTGGAAATGTTGCTCGATATTTCGACAATCACTGCTCAGATTGCTCGATAGCCTTGCTACCAACGCGAGCGAGATGTCTTCCCACTGACATATATAGCTGATAAACTGCTGCTCCACAATGTGATGTTTTTCATGGCGAGCCGCAATCAGTGTGAGATCTACTACTTATATAGACCACATTCAGAGCTGTGCACTGCCTTCTTTAAATAAGTATCCGGATTAATCACATGATAGATGAAACTCGCTTATAACTGAATAACATTTAATAAGCTAAGGAGGTGCTGAAACACTATTTACACCTAGCTCCTTTGCAATTATTATTAATCACACACATTCACACGTCTTTGTTATATTGTCTCATATATGCAGCATTGCAGCGTTAATGAGCCATATACTTTGTCCTACAACCACTACCGCACCATGACATGGCTTACTAATTGTCACTGCTGCTACATTACCAATTACTGTGCTCTGATATTGAGAACCATATATCACGCCAGACGAGCCAGTACCTTAATCAGCGCCCAGCTACTGTGACATTGCATCTCGGCACGCCAACCAGTTAGCCAGTCACACATCTTGCTGAAAAGCATGTCATGAAACCATCGTCAAAACTGCGTAGATGCACGCAACGAGTAGCATAGGACGGGAGGCACTGCATATAAATTACCTGTTTATCACACATTCTCCTAATTAAAATCACAAATAACATGAGCATAAACTACCGCATCATCACCAATATATTAAAAGCGTTAAGAGGCGTACCATGTTTCCAAGTGAGTGCGGATACGAATGAGCGTCGTGCTAGCTTCTGGCGTGTGAGCGTGACCAGCTGTCATCGCTTACCGAAATAAAGCAGTCTTCATAGAGGTCAGCTGCCATTTGCCTCCCCGCCCCCCCCCCCCCACACACACACATACACACACGGACCCTAATGTCGTGACCGGCCGCGTGCAGCCGAAGCGCGTGTCGCGTTCCGTGGCCTGGTGTGTCTTCACCCTATCTAGACTGCGGCGGCGGCGGCTGTGGCGGCGGCGGCGGCGGCGGCAGCGGCGGCGGTTGTTGCGGCGGTTGTGGCGGCGGCGGCGGCCACGACGGCGTAGGCATCGGGAGGGGATAACGTAACGTACAATTATTACAGGAGCCATGAGACGCTCACGAACACGACCAACTGCGTACAGGAGAGTGACTCGTAGCCCAGTTGGAGTGAGAAACACGCTCGTGCTTCGGTCGTACACACATGTGACGGTTTCGCGTGTCGATGGGGCTGAGTGTGTTTCGGCAGTGCATGTCAGCGCCAGAAGTGGGCCCAACACGCCATCGACATGGCACTCAATGCACGCATCATGAAAACTGAGCATAGCATGCTCACTCTTCTCAGTTTGAGAATAACTACATGCAGATGTCTGCTTGAGACTTCGGCCTCATACCTATTTAAGAGCATCTACGGTGAGCACATGACTATTGCGGCCCCTCGTCATTGGCTGCAACGGTTAACGGCACCTCCTCTGTGCAATCAACAAGTAAAATGGGTAACATCAAACAGTCACTACGAACGTTGATTGATTATCTCACGGCATGCAACTAATCCCTCCATTGGACCTTTCTTGATTTTGCAAAATCCATAGTTAGACTAACTCAAAAACGTATCCATATCTGGTAGTATATCGTCTATTTATGACACGGCAATGATGCAATGATGCTGAAGAGGACAAGCTCACTACACCTGGCATATGTCAGTCACTCCCCCCCCCCTCCCTCCACACACACACCTCCCCCAACTCTCCCTTTGAAACGGAGGGGAGTGAGGCAGGGGAGGAAGCAGACTAGGGGAGACCAGGCAGTCAAATGATTACCTGTCGCTGGCTGTCTGGATCATGAAGGACCGAGACAGACTGCGAGGGGATCACGGGGGTCTCGGGGATCGCGGGGTTCGCGGGGATCGCAGGGGTGTCAGAGAGGATCACGGAGATCGCAGGGGATCGCGGGGATCGCGGGGATCGTGGGGATCGCGGGGATCGCGGGGATCGCAGGGATCGCGGGGATCGCGGTGGACCACAGGGGTGTCAGAGGGGGTCAGGAGATCGGTGCAGGGGCAGAGATGAGCGGAAATTAGTCTCGGAAGTGGACCGGACGTCCTGTGGAGGACGGCAGCTGTCAGCTGCCGCCTGTCCACCGCTGACGGACGGCGAGGGAGTCAGACAGAGGCTGAGCCGTGAGCCGCCGTGGGCCCGCTGTGTCCACTGGCAGTGGACACTGGCAGTGTCCACTGGCAGTGCTCTCTGTCCACTTGCTGTTGTTGAAGACAGACGCTATTTTTGTATATTGTCAATACTT
This sequence comes from Balanus glandula, assembly GCA_030265075.1. Lineage (NCBI taxonomy): Eukaryota > Metazoa > Arthropoda > Thecostraca > Balanomorpha > Balanidae > Balanus > Balanus glandula. The sequence continues at coordinate 4,834 of JARBER010099602.1, forward strand.
ACTGTGATGCTTATTGTCGGTATGTTATTATTGCTTTATTTGACCGTTCAGACTCTTGAAAAGTACCGTCGCGATGTTTGGGTGCAGATTACATACAAGTATGGCTGTGTATTTATACCTAGATGCATGGCTGGATGCGTGTGTTAGTTCACTTGCCATGCAGTGCTTTATGCCATAACTCGGGTTCTGTAACAGCTATACGATCGTTGAAATGGGCCTTTGACGTACAATAATATGCAATTAAACAATTCCAAATTGAAATATGATCACTAGCTTAGTCAAACCCCGGAGGTCATTTTCGTTGGCTTTGCGTGCCTTCGGAATATCCCTGTGTAAAACGAATAAAAGTAACGGACGCCGGATGAAATTCATACATGCAATAGCATTGTAAGCGGTGCTATTGCCGTGGACTAGGCGGGCGTCTGGCCCGGCGAGCGAGCCGCAAACGCCATCAAACATGACATACTGCTGCGGCCGCTGGCACCCTCAGTGACTTGACCGACGCTAAGTGGCGAATCACATGTGACTGTGCCGTCGGGTACAGCTGTGGAGCGGCTATGGCACCAGGCATTATAGCAGGGACGGAGGTTTATATACAGTTGATGGGGTTGCTATTCCGCGAGTTATATATTTTACGGGATATAACATGGATTTTGTACCACCGAGCTAAAATAAAATAATCCAGTGGCTACACCCTCCAGAGTTTTTCCAACAGCAAGGAATAACTGCAATATTTCGTATTGCATCTTATCGTAAGCTGAATACAGCGCTACAAAAACATCATGTCGCCGTTCCACGCACATCTGCATCGGTTATAAAGACATCACTGAGTTCAAAAGAGTGTATATGTGAAGCATCATGTCATGCCATCAAGACATAAAGAACATATAAAACATGCGCCATATTTAGAGCTGCTCGAAACCCCACAATAGTGCAAGGGTGTCCGGAGGCAAAATGCTCGCCCACACATCAAATGCTTGTCCTCAGTACGTCTGTAAATGGTGGCACAACACTATTCTACGTACGCAAGCAGTTGCCATTTGTGGTACAGGCACTTATGTAGAGGATTTTTTTGCTGGTTTAAGCCGACCAAACGCCTCTTTCGTATGCTGATTTGGCGATCACTAAAGTCTTGAAAGGGAAACTTGATCATATATTATTAGTTAAATTGGTTATGTGCTGCTTAGTGGGTATATCAATGCAAAAAAGTAAGAAGAATAACCAAAGTGACAATGTTGGTATGATAAAACAGGCCCACTTTGAGCGTCTGTTTTCAACAAAATGGGTGCTGGGTAGGTATTGTCACAGTGTTTAAGTCTAGGCATCGAGCTAGGTGTACCAGATAACCAGGGGTTTGTATTTTTCGCTCACATTTTGTAGCTGAGTCGCCCATAAATCATATACGTAAGGAGTATATTTAATGCAGTAGCGAAGGGAAATAATGCAAATTTCCAAGACAATGCAATTGCAAGGACAAACATGATTTATATTATGCCGTGGGCCAACTAGAATACCAGGCATGGCCTATATATCATCCAAATGGGAAGGTAATGAAGCTAAATTAAGCACCGCTGTCCTTATTGTTTTTTGGCAGTACTTTTGATTGACGGGGCGCAGGAGTAAACTACCACGTACCTGCATGTAGTCACATGAGTGTAGCTTTGACTGCTTATGCTAACACCTTACATTAACACAAAGTGGGGAAAGCGATAAGTCATCGCAAGGGGGTGTTCCACAGAAGACGGTCTCATCCCCATTTTACTATTATGTGTTGTATTTGACGGATATTTTTCGCTGAGCTGCCAAAGTAACATGTTCTCTATGTATCCCATAGACGTGACCGGACCTGGTAAAGCTCCCCCTGCATGGCGTGAGGAGTGCACCTGCTTCTTTCTCAACACAATCCCTGCAAATCGCTCACTGAAACCACTCGGCGGATTACCCCGGCCAAACTAGCCCTGTCTTCGCCCAAGTCGTCCGTAATGACAGCGCACCAGGCACCACCACTGCCAGCCTTTCCGGGGAGGAGTCACACCGGGCTAGGAGCGTGCGTGCGTCATTGACTGAGCTTGCCGTGACGCGACGCGATTGCGATGATTATTGCCGTGACGCGATCCAGATACAGTAGCGATCTGTCTGCCGATGGGATCCGATCCACTTAAGCACTGCTGGGGCAGATCCAGAGAGGACGCGCACCCTACCGTGACCCAGGGCTGACCAACGCGCCCGTAGAGCGCAACTTTTTGTAAAGCGCTTCCCCTGACTGAAATCCTGGATCTGCGCTTCATTACTGCGAGTTACCTGGCTCCTGACGGGTAGCCAGAAGCTCGCCAAACATAACGAGGATCTTTGACGCAACATTATTATGGGCTCCTTCAAGAAGCGACAAGGACTTGCTGACTGGCCAACCTATATTAGAACTTCTGACCATGAATCGTTATTAATCGTCCATGCTGTCAGCGGACCCGACCTCCGCCGACCAGCGCTGTCGTCAACCAGGCACACCTGGCTCACGAGGAAAACCATCCAGCCGATCTACAGCGCATTCGAGGCGCGGCCGGACCGTCAAAGTTCAAACACAGCCCGACAGCGCCGCTGGATCCGGCGAACCCGACCCGACGTTGGCGACACTATCGGACGAGTGTAATGTCCGTGACGCCAGCGGCCGACGTCCCCACCCGGAGACACCGGGCAGCTTCGGACGATTTTTGCCGGTTTGCTGGTTCGGTGATTGTATCGCGGTGTATTGCAGGTTATGTTAAACTTATCGGCTGAATGGCCTTTGGTGGCGGAGGATGTCACCGGATCGCACACGCAAACATGCTAATCGGCGGGTTTTTGGTGTGGTGGACGCGGTAAGGACAGTTACGGTGCTGGTGGCAGTGAAGTGATATAGTATACATATCAGGCTCACAGCGGACATCAAGAGCAGTTTGAATTTTGAATGCTGTACAATATAATCTTGATTTAATATCAACATGAGTGGTTAAAGATAAAACATATTTTTTAAAAGCCAAACAACTTAAAACCTCCAGCGATAATCTAGGAACTAATAGTCATTTGAAAACATGTTGCTGGATTTTATATTTTTCAGGGTTGCGGTTCCATGTCGCTGTTGTGGTTCCACGTCCACTGTTGGGGTTTAATGTAAGCTAATGCGTTTCCATGCTGGCTGCAGTGGCTCCATGTCAGTTGCTGTGGCCAAATCAGGCCTGTGGCTGCGGCTTACGGGGCTGTTAAATCAGACTCCAGGACCTATTACTGGCCGTGAGCGGTGACACACAATCAGCGATCCCCAGTGAGTAATGACACACAGAAGTCAGCGGTGACACACAATCAGCGTTCCCCAGTGAGTAGTGACACACAGAAGTCAGCAGTGACACACAATCAGTGATCCCCAGTGAGCAATGACACACAGAAGTCAGCGGTGACACACAATCAGCGGTCCCCAGTGAGAAATGACACACAGAAGTCAGCGGTGACACACAACCAGCGGTCCCCAATGCACAGTGACACACAGAAGTCAGCGGTGACTAACAATCAGGGGTCCCCAATGAGTAATGACACACAAAAGTCAGCGGTGACACACAACCAGCGGTCCCAGTCAGTAATGACACACAGAAGTCAGCGGTGACACATAGTCAGTGGTCCCCAGTGAGCAATGACACACAGAGGTCAGCGGTGACACACAACCAGGGGTCCCCAATGAGTAATGACACACAAAAGTCAGCGGTGACACACAACCAGCGATCCCAGTCAGTAATGACACACAGAAGTCAGCGGTGACACACAATCAGTGATCCCCGATGAGTAATGACACACAAAAGTCAGCAGTGACACACACCAGCGGTCCCCAATGCACAGTGACACACAGAAGTCAGCGGTGACACATAGTCAGTGGTCCCCAGTGAGCAATGACACACAGAAGTCCGCGGTGACACACAATCAGTGATCCCCAGTGAGCAATGACACACAGAAGTCAGCGGCGACACACAATCAGTGATCCTCGATGAGCAATGACACACAGAAGTCACCGGCGACACACAACAGTGATCCCCGATGAGCAATGACACACAGAAGTCAGCGGCTACACACAATCAGCGATCCCCAGTGAGCAATGACACACAGAAGTCAGCGGCGACAAACAGTCAGTGGTCCCCAGTGAGTAATGACACACATAAGTCAGCGGTGACACACAATCAGAGAGTGTCTCCAGTGCTGCCAACGACGCCAGTCCACCACAATCAGTACCGCTGCCAGAAACAACGGTACTGACTGAGCCGTGGTGATCCTGTCGGTTCCAGAGAGTGATACAGGATACTGTTGGTTCCTGAGAGTGATACTGTCGGTTCTTGAGAGTGATACTATCGGCTCTTGAGTTTGATACTGTCGGTTCCTGAGAGTGATACTGTCGGTCCCTGAGGGTGATACTGTCGGTCCCTGAGGGTTATCCTGTCGGCTTTTGAGGGTGATACTTCGGTCTCTGAGGGTGATCCTGGCAGATGCTGGGATTGATACTGGCAGTTGCCGAGGAGGACGTTGTCAGTCCTCTAAGTAGCACGGTGCTGTGGTGATCCTGGCAGTTTCGAGGGTGATCCTACATGACCCCGAGAAGGACTTCGCTGTTACTTAAGCAGACGTTGAAAGGCTATAATTATGTTCCATCAAGGGCAGAGATTGGTTTAAAGGCTTATTTCCATAAAAGCATCCCATAATTTAATCATATCAACGGGATTCCCTTCCTCGTGCAAAAATAATTCATTAATTATGAGTTCTCTTTATCCATTGCAGAAAGTTATTTATAGTTTCATTTTATCGAGATTAATGCCATTTTTGCCAACTAAGACATTTTTGGAGACAATGACTATTTTGCCATCCTCTCCCTTTGGTTAACGAGCAGCCTTGTTGTCCCTGAATTTGGCCTTACTGACCTGGGGACTGACTCTACCGTCCGACTGTGACTGTGATTGCAACCGCCCCTGCCACCGCCACCACCACCGCCACCGCCACCGCCACCGCCACCGCCACCGCCACCGCCACCGCCACCGCCACCGCCACCGCCACAGCCACCGCCACCACTGCATCACTACACGGCAGGTGCGCCCCCGCCAACCCTTTCCGACGCGCCTAAAACATCAGACCGGCTCGCTGGAGAGTGTTTTTCAACACTCGAACCGCGTCAACGCTAATCGCTCAACTCTTTGTCGCCGCGTTCACGCCACCGGCCGACTGCGGTTATCTCAACGACGCGGACAATGCGCGCCGGTTTATCTTTGCCGTGAATAATTCACGGCAGCTCGTCCTTTGCGGGAGTTATCATTCACGGCGTTTTATCCGTGTGACGAGAACAATTAGCGGCGCGGCTTCGCGCAGCTGGCGTCAACCCTTTCGTTTTCAGAGTCTGCGCTGCTGCGGTCCTGTGTGCCTCTGTCTGGCGAGGGACAGAGGCGAGTAACAGAGGCGAGTGACTGCGCTCGTCGGCCCGACCAGCGCTTACCGAGATCATCAGAAGTGGCGTGACGCGCAATGGCGACAGAAGCGCGTGGCGAGAGCCTGGCTCGAATTTGAAACTTGGCTCGCCGGGTGGTGATCGTATAGCGAGTCAGTGGTGGCACAGATCTGACAGATTTGTCACTGTTGGAGAATAGAGGAGAGCTGTTAGCCAGAGTTCGTCACGGGCCCGGCCTGCCAATGCTCATGCCCATGCCCATGGGCCCGGGCTGTGCCTTAAAATTACGAAAATCCTTGGGCCCTGGAAGGGACGTTGCTGAAAAGTGCGCAATTGCACTTTTTCATCAACACGCTGTTGCTCTGGCTGTGGCTTTTTGTTAGCATAGTTGGCTTATAGTTCCACATGTATCATTTGCAAGTAGCTAAACATGCTAGGATAATGAATGCAAATGGTGTAGAAATAATTATATGCTTAAGCTGAACCGGCCGGACTGGCATAGTTAGGCTACAAATTTATTCATTTAAACGGGCCTTGTCAGGGCCTGGGCTTGGTGATCGATAAGTTCATGGGTCCAGACACGGGAAGGGCCGGAGGCTGGTGCGCCCGTGGCGAACTATGTTGTGAGCACAGTAATATGCGTTGATCAGCAAAACATCCCAAGAATTAGTTAGTGCTATTTTAATGCAATTTTCCAAGTAAAAGATGGACGCATCTATATTCTAAATCAGCAAAAATCCCATATCATGACTGATCGCATGAAATCACTTCTTTTTCGGAGTTTTGCTCATTGGATGGGATCATTCCAGAGCAAAAATCCGAAAGAACGATCGCATCGATCAATATCAAGGTAAGCACATTTGATGCAGTGACATAATAAGCCGCAAATATTCCTCAGAGCGACACACATGCGTGCCATGTTGCCACAACAGTAGGTCACAACACACACGACACACCAACTGCAGCGGACCACGCCACAACCACCAGTCTAGACACTCCATGACACAACTGACACACCGCCCACGTCATGACACACCGACACGTGCGTCATGACACACCGACACCTCACGCCACGCGGAGTCGGGTCG
>JARBER010099713.1:0-11368 GCA_030265075.1 Balanus glandula
GTGGCGGCGGCGCGGCGGCGGTGGCGGCGGTGGCGACGGCGGTGGTGGCGGTGGTGGCGGTGGTGGTGGTGGCGGCGGCGCGGTGGCGGTGGTGGTGGCGGTGGCGGTGGCGGCGGTGGTGGCGGGTGTCGCGACCCGGCGTCATCCATCAGCGGACGCGTCGCCTGCCAGGGGTCGATCGCGGCGAGGCGGCGAGGCGGTGGTCCGCTGGAATTGTCTCACGCCGCTGCACAGAACATCACCCGCCAGCCACACTCTCTCACTTGGGGAAAATCTTATGGCGCATTTATGGCGTTGGCCTAAGTGGATGGAAGCTACCGTCGAGGAGAGTGTCGAAAGAATGGTGACTAATGTGATGCTTGCACTGTCAAAGGAACACAATATATTACTTTTGTCGAGGCATTCTGAAGTTAAATTTTTAAATTGCTTCCAAAGGAAGCATGCCCACACTTTCAGTGTCTATATTACGGTATGGTAAGACCAAATACTTTTCATCGATGCTAACATGTAAAATGTCATTCCAGCTGAGCTTATAATTCAACGTTGGCTTAAATGCCTGGCAACTATTCACTTACGCTCATCCGTTAATATTTATTACGAGCAAGTGCGAAGCACTCGCTCGTCTTTCAATATAATATGGGAGCAATCTGAGCATGAGCGGCCTAACCCAACCCGGCCTAACCCAACCCATGGCAACGTTTTTGAGAAGCTAATTTGTCTGCAAACGCACACACTTTCGACTAACAAGTGGTATTCTTTCCTGAACAGCCCCATCTAACCTACCCTGCTCTGTTCTAGTCTAGTGCCGACCCATGTGAAGGATTACCACTACGCGTGGTGCGTGCCGCTTTAGGAGTGTTCTGTAGACTTTTCTTGCAAAAACTGCGCAACGGCTAGGTCGATTGTGTTTAAATTTGGCTTCTGGTTAGGGACACCTGAGATGCGACTTTTCGACAAGTCAGAGGTGAGACAAATCAAGAGAGTTTTGTACGTTCCCACGTGCAAAACTCTATTATATATTTCAGTAGTGGTTGAACCGATAATGTTCAAATTTGGTAGGTAACTAGAAATGTTTCAGTCGCCACTGTTCCGTCAATAAGAAATGGGATGCCGCTGCACGTGCGCACGTGCCCACCCTCTCTGTATCTGATACAATACTTGCCTAGTGGAGTTCAAATTAACCGTAAACTTCGCTTGCGTTCGCTCGTTCATCGTCAACTACGGCGTTTAGCCCGGTAGTAAGTGCTGTACACTGCACAGCGTAACGTTTTGCAAAATGTACCATCATGCATGCAGCCGTCGTCAGCCAGTGGCATTTTTATTGCATTTTTGTATGTTCGTCGACAGGATAAACGAGCGCGAATTCACAGCGATACTAGTGACCATATTACCAAAAACATACTGACATGCATACATACTTAATGTTACATACATGCTACATACTTAACATACTTAGGCGCATAACCATCTATATCTGCATATCTAGATATAGTTAAAGGATCACCTTCAAGATTGGAGTTCAACTGAAAACTTTAAGTCTTGGAATGGTACAACTGGATGTAAAATATAAAACAAAATACAAAACTAAGGGACACATGATGAATCATTACAAACACAGTAAATTGGAAGACAACGCATGGAAACATACCTTTTCATAATGCCAACTGGTATCTGTTCAGCACAAATCGACAGCTCTCATTAACAGCGACAGCTAACGATGCATGTTGACTTGGCGCTTCTAGCACCGTCGTAGCGTCAAAAGGCATTGTAAATTGACAAAGAGCACCGTGTTAAAGGGACATTGCCACCTTTTTGAAAGTTGTCAAAAGTAAGTCATATTATGCAAAAATATTAAATGAATGCTGCTGATCACGAATATCAGATTTCTTTTTCTAGAAAATAACTCGAACTCTTACAAATCGAAGTTATATTATCTGGTTTGGTGACGTCATAGCAAAGAAAAACAAAGGAAGTTTGGGTAGTGAAAAAAACCTTCACTCTGTTAATTGCTGCCAATATTTCTGCCCAAGTCGACTACAATACAAATATGCTAGACAGAGATGACGTCATCAGTCACCAAGCCCTAATACCAATATAATAAGGGCTTATTTTTGACAGATGTAAAAGCTTAACTCGAATATCTTTTTAATTAGACAATTTTGGTTGTTTTAACTGCCGCGATGCTTATTTGCAGAGCCCAGCACGTAAAATAGCTATATCAACTCAAACCTAATGTAAAGGTGGGATAGTTCCTTTAACACTGGGCACTAGACTCACGGATTCAGATATTATTCAATGGAACTGACCACGTCCAACATATAAGAACAACTTCCATTGGAATTATCCAGGCGACGTCAGTCAGAACAGATGATATTCCGATTTTATCCAATATGTTAGCGTTAAAACAGTGTATAAATTTGAGCGAGATTAACGAACTAACATACCCTACTTTACATTCAGTTGAACAGATGCCGATTTCAATTGAGACAATGTGTAGTAAACACATGTGATATGCCTGGCAACCTGGCGTGCGACGTGCACCCAGGCGCCGGTCCCACGCGATAAGCCTGGCGTGTAATGCACACTGCAGATTGTACCGCAATGCACCGGTGCTCGGCGGCACAGTATACCACTCCGGGTATCTGGCTGCCGGTGCTCGGTGGAACAGTATACCGCTCCAGGCGGCTGGCTGCCGGTGCTCGGCGGCACAGTATACCGCTACGGGTATCTGGCTGCCGGTGCTCGGTGGAACAGTACACAGCTCCAGGTGGCTGGCTGCCGGTGCTCGGCGGCACAGTATACCGCTCCAGGCGGCTTGCTGCCGGTGCTCGGCGGCACAATATACCGCTTCAGGCGGATAGCTGCCAGTGCTCGGCAGAAACGGGATGTCTTTTATTCGGCGGGCGTATTCGTGCATGCTGATTTGGTAAATGTTATACGTTTTCACCAAATAGAGCAGCCGAAAACTTCTATTACTAAAAAACTCACATTTGGTTAAACAATTTGTGTTGATATCTTCACATTCCTTATCGATTTTTTTAAGATAAGGAACTTAACAACATATTTAATATAAGCAAAAATCGTAAATTAACACCGACTCCTCAAATTTTGGCCAAATCTGCTAAACGGATAGGTTTTCGAGCGCTCTGGATTCATCTGTGCTATTCTCAGTTGCCTCAGAGTAACGGTCACCGAATTATAATCACCCTGTGTCATTTTCAGCAGATCTCGCGACGTGGGTATGTTTGGTGGCTTACATTTTATAGCCTTGTGATATAAACTGTACAAGTCCGCATATTTCTGAATGCGTATTGTGTAATAGCCAGTAAAACGCCGTAGTTGGCGATGAACGAGCGAGCACGAACGAAATTTGTGATGAATTCGAACACGATGGGTAGGTATTTTTTAGATACAAAAAGAGTGCACACGTGCATGGTGGTACACCACCGTCCACCACTGACTTTTGGAAAAGTGTCGGTTCACTTGTAAATATACAAACTTCATTTTTGAACGCAATCGGCTCAGACGTTCCTGAGCTATTAAGTAGGAATGCGTTCGTGCGTACATGCCGAGGCACACCACCCATACATTTTGGAAAGGCATCAGGTGAGAGGTCCCTATTCAGATACCAAATTTTAACACAAGCGACTCAACCGTTTCTGAGATATAGAGTAGGGGTGTTCACGTGCGAACGTGCAGATTCATCCCACTCCTGAGTTATGGAAAAGTGACATCTTAGGTGTCCCTATATGCACACCAACTTTGAACCCAATCAGCTCAGCCGCTCTGAGATATTCAATAAGGGTGTACATATGAGTATGTGCATGTTTTGTACCCCAACCTTGACTTTTGGAAACGGATCGGATGAAAGGTCCCTATCTATACACCAAATTATAATGCAATCTGCCCAGCCGTTCCTGAGAAATAGGATAGGGGTGTGCACGTGAGCACGTGCAGAGTCATCTCACCCCTGACTTGTGAAAAAATTATACCTAAGGTGTCCCTAACCACACAACGAATTTGAACGCAATCGGCCCAGCCGTTGTGGAGTTTTTGCTAGAAACTGCTTTTTAACACCCCTTACGCGGCACGTGCCACGCGCAATGGTAATCACCCACATTGATCATCACTAGTCTCGAACATGGTAGGTTGGATGGGGTTGCCCAGCAAAGAAGACCGCTTGTCAATCGGAAGTGTGGTTGCAAAGGTATTAATGCTCTCAAAACCGTCGCCAGGGGCCGGGCCGGGCCGGGTTGGGCCGCTTATACTCCTATTTGCCTCATGAACCACGGAAAGACGAGCGAGCGCTTCTCGCTCGCTCGTTTTCAGATACGTCATTTAGTTCAATTATAATTAATTTGTTAAACTTTGAATCGGTGACCTCGTGAGATTAGCTCATTTCATTTAATTGCAATATGATGCCAGTGAAAATATTGTAATTTTCTTAGCTACAATTTATGTTTCGGAAGTTGATCTGATACTTGAAAAATTGTGAAGAGCTTGACTCTCACCTAATGGGGGTCCTAGAAGACCCCCTGAGGTTGTTGCTTAATAACATTATACAAATGCAGTGGATCTTCCTTAAATTTTCAATTGTTAAGCTGGAAACAATTATACGTGTCCTGACGAAACTGCACTGAAACTGCTGTATTTTTTTAGGTTATACCTGCGTTTAAGTGACGCCATGTCATACTGTAATGGTATGAAATGACGTAAAAACTGCTTTTAAAAGAAATTGTAACTTATAAATGAAAGATTTAAAAAGAATTACAACTGATTTTCTCCAGCGTGGCAATATCGGGCTTACACAGCTCAGAGTTCTTAACCCTTTAAGTTACAATCAATAATGATTTCACAATTTTTTTTTTGAAATATATCTCAAATACCGAAATGCATGTGTCAGGAGCATATATGGATACACTACACACTTATTTTTGACTCAGTGATGTAATTCAGTAAAAAAATATTGTTTTAAGACTTTGCTTGAGAGTTATCCATGCGAAGTTCTCACACACGCATTCTGGTATTTCAATATCTTGAAAAACAAAATAATGTCTAAAACCGTTTTTGAAAAACAATATTGTTTAATGGTAAAAACTCAAAATTCTCAAATACCCTATTGCCAGATTTACACCAAAATCTGAAAGGATTGGTGTTAGGCTCTGAAAATATGTCGTGGAATGTCCCAGATGACAAAAAGCTAGAGCAGCTCACTCATATAACTGCAGAGCTTGCAACAATGATGAGATGCTGTTTGTTTCCACTGCGGCCGCTTCACTCCCAAAAATTGCGCTGGTCGCTGGCAAACCCTTAAGCCGCTCGGTTTCGCTGCTGGATTTTTCAGGTGATGCAATCTGTCCCGGCATTCCTTAGTCTACATTTGCCATGTCAGAATGTCTGGTGAGAAATTCTGAAAGTCCACATGCGCATAAATAATCGGCATGTCGAAATAAATTACGGGCTTTACTTGTATCCCAGTTCTCACCTGGGTCTCTTTCTCTCTATATCACCTATTTAGTATTGAAGTCGTCTCTTGAGCTTCTATATTAGTCGTCTCTCGTGCCTCACAGTTGTTTATTGCGGTATTCAATGGGAGTGCAGAAGCTGCTAACGTCATACCAGCCTCCGCTTATCTCTTCACCCATCAGGGTGCATTTCCTATATGCTTGGCTCCTGTAAACCTTATGGTGGATTCATTTGACTTGTTAGATTGTTTTCAAGCATCGGATGTTCTAGATTATTCAGAAAGATTTCTCGAATTTTCCTGATTGGTGACGAGAAGGGGAGATCTGAAAATCGACCAGTGTACACTGGTTATGTTTCTCAAAACATACTGCTTACTTGGCAAATGTTAGACTGAGAATTAAGTAAAGTCAAGGAGCCGCCGTCTGCGCCAGCCATCGCACCACCTTCCTTCACCGGCACGCCACTAATTATGCATGAAACACGTCCAACCACGCCAGCGCACGGAAGGAAGCCTGCTACCCCCTCCCCCTCTCCACACACCATTCCCCTGCAATCGATCTTACTAACGAAGGCGACAGCGCCGGCACGCTGTTCCAATGACACGAACAGCTGGACGGGGTGGGCGACAGAGGGACGTCTGTGGACCTGGGCTGAGGCTGTGGCGTGGCTTTTCCGAGGTGTCGTCACGCTTGCTGGAACGGCCGCGCGCGACGGGACGGCGTGGAGGAAAAGGAGCGAGGCTCGCGTGCAGAAACACCGGAACGAGCCCCGGCTGTCAGCTGGAACGAAATGGTGAAAACGGCCGTCAGACATGCAACACAGCTGTCCCACTGATGTTCACTGTCGCTATTCACGTCGATGAGCTGGTTTTGACGCCGTTGTATGGACCATTTAAGATGGTGCTCTTCGCAAACTACCGACACGCTGTCTGCAAGTATATAGTCCCTAGGTATTCGGAAACGAGGATGACCTTCTAACGATAATTTTCTCTACAAATTGAAATTTATTGGTATTTGTGAAGGGATTAGAAAATTACGTTTGTATTTTAGCGTTTTTCTGCTTTGACGTGACGTTGGAATGATCTGGCTGCGCATCCTTAAATGGATTGAATGAATTAATTAGACCAATAACCCAATATCAAAATCTATGTGATTTGAATTTCCGAAGTTATATTTTTTCACTTTATTTACTTATGAAGCAAATTGCAATCAAAATGACTTGCACTTCTTCCCTCTAATACTAACAAATACAAGGGTTAAAATATTTGCAATCTATAAAGAGTTTAGGTATAGAACATTGCTTTATTTTTTCCTTTATCCGTTGTTAAAGGACTCACCCCTTGGAGACTACAAAGGGTATACTCGTAAAAGTGCATATTCTTAGAAGTATCTTATGCTTGCACGACATCACATACAATTTTTAGTGCACCTAGCACATTAATGTCAACAAATCCCCCATAGAAATATAAGTACTTGTACGTACTGTTAACACATTCACCGTGGCAAATTGCGAACTCGTGTAGCAGCTTCTGCGACGGCTGACATTATCGGCCATTAGCCTCCGACGGGAAGCTGTGGCTGCCGCACCATACAATCCCATTTAGCAGCGGCTCCACCGCACCCTGTAACTACAATTGGCTCATTTAACATTAAAACTCCAATAACCTTCTCGACTCGTGGCACCAGTCTGCATTTGGAGTGGTTTCGATTTACAGGCACCGCGCGGCGCTCCAGACGTTTCGGCGTTATATGACACTATAACACGGTACTCGAGGCTTTCTCGGAGAAAGCAGTTTGGTGCAGTCGTAGCGCATCATATCCTGTTAATAAACCAAAGCTGCAGACACTGGTATGTTACAAACTTTCCTATTTGCTTAATTCAGTATTACACTATTGCATTTTGAAATATCCACTAAGCTGAAAACGCATTAGGGAAGTTTGTTTAAAGGAAGTTCAGTTCTGTTCTGGTTTATTTACGTTCCTTTCCTTTCTGTTAGCCATTCTACTTAAAAATGAATGCCATAAACCAACTGCAGATGAATTAATTTGTCGTGAGACACTTGTGCTGCTGCTATCTGGCGGTGACCCGTGAACGACTCTGCGGCGAGACGCAGCCCGCTGCCGTGACGGGGTCATGACCTTGCCCCTAACATGACTGTGACCGTGACGATTTCGATATGTTTAAACGAGGGCTGAGGAGTTGACAGTGTTTGATCGACTCCGACTCCGACTCCGGCCTAACAAAAATCAACTTCGACTCCGACTCCGACTCCGACTCCGACTCCGGCTCCGACTCAGGTCTATGTCAGTTAGGCCAGAGCAATACCGTACAAACATTTGTTTCGCTTTGTCTTTTTTTCTGAGGAGTAGATTCGAACAATAATGCACCGCCAGAGTAAAGAGACCCTGCTGTTCCCGGGTCTTGGCATTGTCTTACAGCTGGCCAGCCAGTGCACGGCTCTCCGCCGCATCGCCTCTGGCAACCAAGTTTGCGAGCTACGTGTATGGATTTTTAGATAGAGAAGTATTTACAGGATTTCTCGAGGTAGTTATGCCGTTCATCATGCTAAACAGCTATAAACAACTCAAGTCGACTGAAAACTAGCACATTATCTGCTTTTTAAATACATATAAGCAGATTTTACAAAATCTAGTTTGTTTTACAAATATATATAAAATAAATGTATAAGCACCGCAGCTAGATTCTTAGTCATAGCCACTGGCCACAATGTTTGACTGAGCACTTCCGTACCCACAGGACTTACCTAAGTAAATCATAGATACCTGCGTTGTTGGATTTGTACTATATCGGTAACATAAGGTTATGCCAGTTTTGTGACATTCCAATTATACGACAGCAAGAAAACATGTATTTTGTTTGTATCAGAGGATGCCCAGTAGGTATGTCGGAATAATCATTCAAGGCTATGTTATTTTAGGTCATTTTTGAATTTTGATGACCCAAGTAAACTTCATTGTCAGATAACTCAGTGACCCACAATATCGAGTGAGTTCATCTAATTCAATCAGCAATAATATTCCAAATCCTTGATAACAAACTATAGATAGCATAAAGTAAAGATAAAACATAAAGTGAAGAACGTGAGACCGGCACCACTGTGTACTTACATGTATGCTTCGTCGAGAGGAGTCCGATATTACACAGCACGACAATCTGGCTCACCACATGATCTAAATTTTTATCTTAGTTAAAATTATTATTAATTGTTTACTTGGTCACCTGGCTGCATGTTCAAGCACTAATCGCTCTGGATTTTTGTGCCGATTCTATTATTTTTTTTTGCTTATGTTGCTCCTCTACTTGTCTACAAATCAATAAACACCATTAAAGACCAATGTTACAAAGACCAAGCTCATATCTTATTGCTGAAAAGAGGAAAATCACGATAAATTGGGTGAATTATGTTACAATAAGATTCGTTGTGTCCAAAAGTTCAATCATTATTGAAGGATATATATTAATAAAGGAATACATAAACTATATGAACATACCTATATAAGACAAAATGTAACATCACATTTTGCATGCATTTTCATTCGAAATGGTGTAAATTTAATGTCCCCAGACCATCATTTAATGTACCGAACGAAAAAATTGCCAGCTTCCAAAAAGTCGACTCTGACTCCGGCTCTGTTCAAAACTACCGACTCCGACCGACTCTGCAGCCCTGGTTTAAGCACACATGAACGTTTTTCACATTTATTTCAAGAAAATAGGTTCATTAAAAGATGCATGTTAAAATTTGTTTCTTACGGAACTATTTGTTCGAGCTAAAGCAGTTTTACTTGTGACACCTATTTTATCTCGGTGGTTCAGGACTTCCTTTGTGGGACAGAATTGCGCCGCAAATCTTCACTTGAACTCGGCCTGGTGTAGACGACTACGGCTGTCGCGTATTGTGTAGTATCACTCGAGAGCCGCTAACTGTATTCATTGTCTGCCACTGGGGTGTCTCGTTAGCTTTATTGAAGTGCAGGCCAGTTGCCCACGCTTTATCGCTTCTCCTTTGAAACAGTTCCAGGCTTTTTAAGATAATCGTGTCAACATGCCAGTGGCCTCCACTTTGGTTGGTCGGTGTCTCGTGCTTGTGCATACCAAGAAGGCTGGTCGAGCAAAACAACTCTGGACCATATATACCAGGCTGCCAGCTTCCCCGCCGAATTGGCTACTGATTCGGATGAATATATTGACCCACATGAGATGATATAGACGGATCACCCAATGCCCTGCGGCGGACAATCCGATTATGTCGCACATTCCACGTTGTATTTCGCGGTGCAGTAAATGCGTAACCTTTATAAAATGTATAACCTTTAACAGTATTATACATCATACTCGCTGAGATTACCCATAGTTTTGCCAGAGATGGATTCAGGCACAACAACTATTAGCGTTAACTAGGTACTGGTGCAGTTACTAAAAGTTGTTTGACTTGTAAGACTAGCATATATAAAATTTAATCCCATTGAGCATTTTCACTCTGAAATAATGCAAAACTCCAGGCGGTAGTTATATATAACTACCGCCTGTTGCATATTAGTCTAGAGTCTATAGACTCTAGACTAATATGCAACACACCTTCCCACTCGCTGACATGAGTGCGATATTGCTAAGGAAATTGAATTCATCCCAGCTAAGATACACATAAGCGTGAAAAAAGTATGTGATGTAGAAAGAACCATCGAAACATGCGTTTGCCCCACGCTCAAATCAGGCGATTCATACAAACGCGCGAGTGAGTTGTTTTAGTTACTTAACTTTTCGATAAAATATTAATACAGTCCAAAATGCACTGGTTTCTAGCTACCCACCTCAGTTTCACGGCGACCATAAATACACGTAAGCAGTAAAGGATACCGGCTCAATTAACTCTAGTAGTTAAAATAGTTAACGGCATAATCTGCGTTCGACGAAATGCTGACGTCAGTGCTCAGCAGGTCATAGTACCGTTACACATAATAAGTTTCGGTGCCCCAAACTCAATATTAAATTAGGACATGATTCAAAGTTACTTGCTATAGGGAGCTATTGTCACCACACCACATTTTCTCAGCATGCTTGACATTTTACTATCTCCGTTAAAAACCCGGTGTTACAGGTAAAGTTTTCCCTAAGATAGCACATGGCGAAAGCAAGCGAGGGTTAGCCAGCTAGCGATTCACTAGCATGTCATACATCAGTGCCAACATGTGCAGATGAAGCAATGAAAATGTTTGTATTCAAAGTTCCGATACCCCCGCTCACTTTGATATTTTCTCATTAGATTTTCGGCTTTGCTCATTTCACTCGCAAGTTTTTACACTCTATGGTGCCCATATGGAGTACCATTCAAAAGGTTCAGTGTGGCCGAATAGATAGCCCGCCGAAGCCAGACTTGTTTTAACTTGCTAGCCCACCGAGGAGTTCATCGCAGAGTGGAATCCAACACCTCGGAAACCCGCTGTACCAGAAATCCTAACCCTGCGGCTGAAATGTTGATGCAAGGCTGGAGCTTCCGCAGAACTTATCCAATATTTGATTCCTTGCCTCTTGACTTATCCTGACTTGCAGGCTTCTTAGACATAATTGCTTTTATTGCTGTGTAACTTCATATTTATTACGTACTTCTTGCTGCATCCCCTTGGAAACTAACAACAGATTGGGCGCTAGGGGCGACGAGCCATTTTACGAGGACGACTCTGTGATGCAGGAAAACGTCGCCCTGTCTCTCTTTCTTCCACACCAAGATTACTTTACTAATAAGGTTTACCCATTAGGGAGAAACAGGAGCCAGCGTGACGGTACACAGTGGTTGGCAGCAATACTTTTTAATATGGCAGCATATGCTTTACAAAGCGATCACCGTCCCTTTCCCTTCGTTTTACAGTCATGACTTAAACCT
>JARBER010099823.1:0-11367 GCA_030265075.1 Balanus glandula
TGTGCGTGTGCGTGTGCGTGTGCGTGTGCGTGTGCGTGTGCGTGTGCGTGTGCGTGTGCGTGTGCGTGTGTGCGTGTCACTCACCAGAACCGTGTGTCCACAGGCCGTACACGACAAGAGCAAGTCAGCGGCGCTGTCTCTTCACCAGTCCCAGCTGATGCAGCAGCTGCAGCTGCTACAGCAGCGCTACCTGCTGCAACAGGCCGGCATGGGACAGCCGGGCACCGCCTCAGGTCAGTCACTAGCTCACTCACCGGGTCACTGGCTCACTCACCGGGGTCACTGGGTCATTCAGAGTTGTTTACTCGTTGTATTAGTCCGTTCGCCAGCAGTGGTTAATACTCGCTGGAATTGAGACTGTTCCATATTCATATCTCAAGTGTGTTAAAATACAACCGCGGGAACCAATTAATTAGCTACTGAATCTTTGCCAGTCAGTCAGATTTAGTAGAGTTAATAAGTTAATCCGTTAGGAGTCGATGTAACCGGTTTGTGCTCGGGTAATCAGTTCATCAGTCGGTCCGTCGGTCAGTACCTACTCGTAAGTCGGTCAACAGTCGGTCAGATGGTTAAATCATCTGTCGACTCGACTGTCAGTAAGCTTGTCGCTCTGTGGCTGTCATCCACTCGGACTATACAACGGTTGCGTACCTTACAACTGAATTGGGTTGAAATACAACCACTGGAACCTGTAGTGAAATGCTTTGTTATCCTTTGCACAAGTACTATAGGCTGTCGCACTCAATTTCCACGAACCCTCAAATATCATGTCGTTTCCCCCAGTGGCCAACTGGTGCGTCATTAGGCGAATTGAAACTCCTCAGTCGACAGTAGCGGATTATGTCACTGCCAAGGCGTTGTACTATGCCAAATACAATGGGTCAGGCCTTGTCCGCGCACATCTGGAGCCTATCAAAGCACGCTGTGCTTTCCGTTGCTAGTTTTTGCATTGCAAAGCTGTGTGCAGGCAGGTACCCCACCTGATGAAATGGCTTCTTCGAACAATAAGTCGGCCGCATGGGAGAGGCTATGGAGCCACATAATGTGTGGAAAAGGCGCCATTCGCTTCTGCAAACCACTCGGCCGCAATCAGCGACGATAAAGAGCTGCCGACTTGCAGAGAAGGGTGTGCTGTGGCTCGCTGTAGCGTTCTCAGATTGTCAGGCCGTGTCTACCTGCACTCTTCTCTCGGCGTCTGTCGGTGCTGAGCAGCTACACAGAGCCTGTCCGCCGGGTGCAGCTGCTGTACCCAGCTCTCCTCATAGCGCGCCACTACCAGCAACTTGGCCTCACGGCGCCGGAGCGGACTTCGCTCCAGCATAAACACGCCGACTCGGAGCTGACTCGCGCACGTGTGCGGTGGAAGCCACGCTTCACGGTGTCACGTGCCGACTGCTGCACGCGGCGGTGGATGTTACACAGGAAGAGCCGCTCTGGCTCATGGTCCTCCCGGCCTGCGCCTCCAGCTGCCGGGGATTCGTTTGACTGCCGGCCGGCTGCCTCTGCCACTGTGGGCGGCCGCCGCGCTCGGAGCGACTGGCTTTCCCGGCGGCGTGTGTGTGTTGTGTTGCAGACGGCCCATGGATTTCCCGTGGTCCCGCCCCGTGTCTGCGTCACGTCGGCCGCCGAGCAGAGGTGTTCAAACCCGTTCTGCTGGCGTCTGGCGGCCTCGCTGCGCGCGTGACTGCCAGACCGGCTGCCTCTCTGAGGTGGCGCTGCAGTTCTGAGAAGCGGACCTTAGGAGTGTGGCTAAAGTGTGTGTCAAGATGAAACAAAGAGCCGGATACGATGCCACTTCTATTTCATTCATACATTCATTCATTTGTATCTTTTTAGTTTTAGTTGGAATATTTTATTCGTTCCTTGTGCATGGTACCAAGTACCAACTCAAAGCCAAAATATTGCAAATGTAATTTATTTGGCTAACTTAAAACTTAATTCTATGATGAAGGATTTCCCCGTTCAAATCGATACAGAGTACGGGCTTAACGCGCCGCGCAGTGGATTGTTATGTTCATACTGCGTAATGCGGGTCATGCGGCCTTCACGTTAATCGGTCCCAGAGCCGGGACTGCAGGCCGGCCGGCTCGGTCGATACGGTCGGCGTGCAACTGCCAATTACGCCGGCGTCTATCACTGGGGCCGAGCACCTCTGCCCACTCGGCGGTCGGTACCATTGCCGCGCCGCGCCGCCCCCTGCGTAACGCAGTCTCCCAGTGACACTACGGCAACCGACATCAAAGGAGGCGCTCTGAAAAATCACGGCAAGATGACAGATACCTTGGGCGATAGCTTGTTATGAGCTTCGCTGGCTCCGGTTTTACTGCTGATATCGTAAAACTCAGCTGATGGCATCACTAAACACATCCCTTTTCATTGAACGAATGCAGTATGTTAGATTTGATGCTTACATGGTTAAAAGCTATGCTTCGTGACATCGAAATGTCACATTATTTCCTAATTTCCACTTTCGTCTTCTTATCAGGCGCTGAGTATTATTTGTGTTAAAAAAACTATTCTCAGTCCAGCAAGCCTCGTCATCAGTCGGAAGTGGGGTTTGCTGTGGCTGTGTGTGGTTTCAGTGAATCCAATAGCCTGTCTGGCTACGTCTATTCTTGTTTGTTCCGTGGCACTATAACTGCCTGTGGTCGGCCGCCGCGGACCGCCGGCGCCCGCATGACGTCATCGTTACCAGGCGGCGTCTGTGACGCTCCCGTGAGCCGCGGTACTGAGGCGCGGCGCGGCTCACCTCCAACTCAGCTCAGTGCTCAGTGCTCAGACGGACCGGAGCACCCACACAGCGGTCTGAGCAGATCACAGCTGAATACTGACAGCGGAGTGTCCGGTCAAAGCCGACTGAACCTGACCTGACCTAACCTATCTTATCTTCCGGCAGGTGTGGCTGCAGGCGAGTCTGGCGGCCCTCAGTGGGAGCAGGGCTCTGAGCGGCGACCGGAGGCGCCCTCGCCGCCCACCAGCAGCATGTCCCCGCTGAGCGCGCCGCTGCCGCTGCCGCCGCCGCCGCCGCCGCTCGTCAACGGACGCCGCTCAGAACTGCGCGCTGACCTGCGCAATGGCCTCGACGAGGAGCGCTCCGCCGACGACGACGACCTGGCGGCCAAGACGAGCCCGCTGTTCTCCAACGGAATCTGCAACTGGCCAGGATGCGAGGCGCCTTGCGAGGATATGGCCGCCTTCCTCAAGTGAGTATCACTTTGGTGACAGCGATGGTATGCATGGTATGCACCAAAATATTTTTCAGATGGCTGTGAATCGTTTAATTTACACACGTTTACATGAAGCACTTTATGAAGCTCGCCTGAATTCGACGCATTCATTGTACGAATGATCAGATCATTTTTCCTGGTTGCGAGGTGAGCCATTTCGCCAGGGTGCCACTGCTAAAGGCGAGTCAGCGCAGCTCAACAAATAATGCTGCAACGGAATGCAATCCTCAAAACACGCTCGAGATGTAAAATTTCCTATATTTAAGTAACTAGTCGGCTATGAGCACCGTGTGAAACAGAGCGGTTGTTCCCATAACTGTTTTGGTAAGCTGTCATGCAAAATATATTAGTTTCTTCATAGCTCAACAATGTTACAAAGATCATTGTCAAACAGTTATGTTTTGTTTTTGAGCCGAGTTGTCTGCGTGCTGAAATTTGTCAATGCGAGGAAAATGGTGACGGACGTCGTATATATCAGTGCAGTGGCCGTTAAACTTCATCATACGGACAAAGTCATGCCACTGAGATAACCCTTCCCTATCCGTAGCCCGTTTAGGGGCTGCTCTCATGCGACACTTCCATGACTCGACCCGCGTATAGCGGCTTTTCCTGTGTCTGTGCTGCCGGCGTGTAGTTAGCGAAGGGGCCGGAGCGTCGCGCCTCCTCTGACCGTGCCGGCACCTCGCTCCACAGGCACCTGAACACGGACCACGTGCTGGACGACCGGTCGGCGGCGCACGCGCGGGTCCAGGTGCAGGTCGTGCAGCAGATGGAGAACAACCTCGCCAAGGAGAAGGCCCGGCTCGCCGCAATGATGGCCCACTTCCACATGGCCAGGGAGAAACTGGCCGAGCCGCCGCTGCCAGAGCCGCCGGTCAGTACTTTTCACCTGCTGCGTCATCATTATACCACTGACGTCATCCAAATGTTTCCAGCGTCATCGCCCTCCTAATCAGCGCCATCAGTTACTCAGCAGCTGTGCTAGCATAGTTTGCGTCAAGATCAGTATCAGATCAGCAGCAAATTGCTCATTTTTCGAAGCAAAGAAAAATAGAGAAGATGAAAGGCTGACCGACTAATGCGTGATTAAACCTCACGAGATAAAATCGTCGCCAGTTGTGTCACGTTGCCACCATTGTCGGGATGTTCTCCACTTCGTCCCATCCCTCTGCCCCTCCTTGTCTCTTTCGTTTTGCCTCCGTGTCTGCCTCCACAGTCAGTCCCTGTGTCCAGTGACTGACTGTAACTGACTGCGACTGACCGTGCCCGCGCCCCGTGTCCGGCAGGTGGTGACGAGCCATCCGAAGGTGTCGGCCTCGGTGTTCTCGCCGTCGACCCCGGCCAGTCAGCTGCTGTCCGGCCACCCGTTCCTGCGCTCTGCCATCCTGCAGGGCGGAGGCTCGTCGCCGGCACCATCGGCGACGGGCTCGGTCGGCCCCGTCCGACGCCGCGCCAACGACAAGAGCCTGACGCCAGGTGAGCCTGACAGCGAGACGCAGCGAGCGGCCGGCCGAGCAGGGGATGGCTCCCCTGTGACCGCCGGGGAGGCGAGCCTTCACGGCCGGTTATTGTCCCGCGCGGTCCGGAACCGACCGTGGGATTCACGTGGCCTTCCGCTGTTATTTGCATATGTTTGTGGTATAGGGGGATTTGTGATGTGGTTCACTGTGCATTTCGTCCAGGTGTGGCGTATTTGGTAGCTAGTGCCTTTGGGAAGTTAACAAGACATGCATGTGTTTTCTACATTCAATGTCAATGGTACCGTGGGAAGTTACTAACGCGTCAATAATTTATACGTTGTGTAGTGCTGCCCTGAATAGTTCGCTGGGAAAAAAGAAAAATTGCTATCGGTAATTTATATGCAAATGTAGTAGAAATCCAACAAGTCATTTATCATAAGTGTTTTTTTTTGCCTGAAGGTATAAAGGTGGTGGACGGCTTGGCCGACCTTTATGGGAACTACCACTGTTTATGCAAGGTGTTTGCTATATTCTAGGCGTGACAAATCAGATATGAATTGCGAGGAATGATAATGCCCATCCCAACATATGCTGCACTGTGCCTCACGTGATGGAGCTTGACACATGTCTGTGCGTGCTGCAGGTCCGTACGATGAGCCGCAGACACAGACACAGCGGCGACGGGTGGCCGAACGTGCTGGCCAAGACATCACAGAGGGTAAGCTACAGCACACGTCCTCTTGCCGCCCCTTGTTGACCTTTCGGACAATACACTCTCCAGTATCTAGATCAGACTATATAGTGAAACCGGTAAAATTCCTGTGTCACAGTTGTTTTCTTCACCTGCGGGCTGACTGCTCTTGCCAAACGAGTAGAATGGAATGGAACACAGACGGCTAAACAGGCAAAACTTGTGCTGCATCCGACGGAACTTGGAACAGCATTTATGTAAAAGAGACAAAAGAATGAATTAACTCGAGGAAGCCCCGCATTGTTAGATAACAGCTATTATGTTTCGTCCGTGAGCCTTATCTTTCAGGCGGCACAAACTGACTGGCGTAGGACCACGGTCCAACAGAGTGGATTTTAAAAATGGCTGCCACGTGGCGCACGCTTATATATAGACATATAAGCTTGTGGTTTGGCCGTATACATCTATTTACATCTATTTATAAAATGTGTAGCCCTTCTTCGCTGTTTGTCATCTCGCCTTAAGTATTGTGTTGTCTGACCAGCCGTGTTGTTCCCGCAGAGCTGTCGAGAAACCGGGAGTTTTACCGTACCACAGACATCCGGCCTCCGTTCACCTATGCCTCGCTGATTCGCCAGGTCAGTATTATCTGCTACAGATGTTCTCAAATATCAGTCTAATTTCCAGAAATATGTTTAGTAACCGAAAGTGCTGCTTATTCTGCCTTTTCAAAAATTTACTCTGGAAACGATCACAGTTACCTTTATTGATACGTGCTGCTTCTTGTTGTAAAGGATTCCTTTGACTTGTCTCATTTCCTGACCTCTGGTTTGACGATCCCTAGTTTCTGACCTCTGGTTTGTTGCTGCAGGGCATTGTTGAGTCCCCGGACAAGCAGCTCACTCTGAACGAGATCTACAGCTGGTTCCAGACCACGTTCGCCTACTTCCGTCGCAACGCCGCCACGTGGAAGGTACGTGCCACGTGGCCCGCAGGACGTGTGCACTCTCATGGGGAGCAGTGTGCCTTGCATAATGCCCTTTGACTCATCGACTGTGCTCTTTGTGTAGTGTGTACTTTCTTGGAAACTCACTTAACAAATGTTTGCGTAGTGACACGCTGCGATGCTTACCTCTTGGGAGACATTGACACATTTGTTTGGTAACATCCGGCTTGAAAACGTCCCTGTCATGCCATGACTCGAGCCTTTCTATTGGACTGTGTGTCGTCCGAATCATGCACAGTTCTTACTTCAATAGGGAAACAACTTTACGAAATATGACGAATGTCACCACCCAGCCTAACTGTCATATGTTGGTCTTCTTCCAGAACGCCGTTCGCCATAATCTGTCCCTGCACAAGTGTTTCACTCGCGTGGAGAACGTCAAGGGAGCCGTGTGGACCGTCGATGAGGTGGAATTCCTCAAACGCCGTCCGCAGAGAGCAGCAGGGTACGTCAGCGCTGTACAGCGCGCCGGGCTGGCACGGCAGCGGGCCGACACACCTGGTGTATACTCCGAATACCAGCTGTTCTCAGTTTCACCGCCAGGTGGCTGCGTTTCGCTCAGCTCATAGGCCATAGACCACGTTAAGCCTGTCAGTGCATCATCTCTTGTCAGTGCATCATCTCTTGTCTTGTCTGATAGTTATAGAGAAGGGTGTCTGCCGTATGTGTTACTGCATTATATTTGGATATCAGCTAAGCCCGGTTCCCACTGGTCTGGGTGCCACTAAGCCCGTCAAAACGGTCCTTCGCCGTAGTAGTTGATCGTTCGAAGATCGTTTGTTAGTATTTGATCGTTCGAAGTGTTGGCGCACCTCGGCTAACTTGGCTCCCTCCACGTTGCAGGCAGACGCGCAGTCCGACGCTGTCCAGCAGCCCGACCCTGTACAGCGACACCATCAGCTCGGGCCTGCAGTCGGCGCTGGTCGACTCCAACCTGCCGTTCATGCTGAGCGCCGCCGACCGGCTGCGCGAGATGCGCGAGCGGGACGCGCCGACCCTGCTGGGTCTGCAGCGCCGCTCGGCCAGTCCATCGCGCCTCTGCCCCGTCAGCGGCAGCCCCGAGCTCGAGCTGCGGCTGCCCGTCTCCAGTCTGGTGGGCGACGCCGCCGCAACCGCACTGCCGCCACCGCAGCACGAGTTCAGCGACCACCCGCGGACGCCCGACTCGCGCGACGGTGGCGCCAGCCGCGACGCAGTGGCGGAGAATGGAAACAACGGGGCAGAGGTGAGTACAGAGGAGAGTCCGTGGTCACAATGTTGCGTTACTCGCATCTGTTGCAAGTCCCTTATAATCCTCCCGATTACCTGTCCACTGTCCTATGTCACGCCCACGTCACGTTAATCTGGGTCCGGTGGTCGGTCACCGGGTCGGCGATCCACTTGGACCCATTTTACCCCTTCTCTTTCATCCCATAGCTCTGCAATGTTTTTTGTGTGCATTTGGCACATGTTATGTGCCACCCTAGTGAAATATCGCTGGAAAGCGTAAATTTGACCTCTATTGGCACACCACATTTGGTTTGGTTAGCTCAAACTTCACAGACAATACCTAAACCACATACAGGCTGGTGAACGACACCCGAGTACAAATCTTCGAACTCAGAAAAGCTTCGCTTTTTTCCTTGTATGATGTAAACTAACATGCCTCATCTGTTTCGCAGGACCTGAGCATGCCGGCCGTGAAGATGGAGTACACAGAAAGTAACCAATCTATGGAGGCTGCCAGCGCGTGAAGAGCGCACCTCCCACGAGCTGAAACTCTGAACGTCTGCACTGCTGCAGTCGGCGCTGTCTCCCGGGAGCAGACCCGATGGCGGCCGGCCCCTGCAGAGCCGGCCTACGGCGCGGCGGCGCTGCCACGCTGGCTACGTGTACAGACAGAAACAGACATCTACACAGCGGCAATTACGGCGCCCAACTGCGCCACAATCAAACGAAGACAGAAGTGTTGGGGCGGTCAGCCGGCGTTTGGCCATATTGTGTCACGCCGACGGGCCTCACGAGGCCGATTGTAGAGGCCGAAAGACTTTTAGAGAGATGGTGGCTACATTTAAGCCCGCCGATATCTTTGGAAGGCGGCGAATTAAGAGGCAGCCCCATCCCGCCCGTTTTGTACCTGTGAATATTTTTTGCACGTACCTGTGTACATGTTGTGCATAGTTGTCCAACCTCATCCTACGGGTTTTGTTGCCGCACGCGCGCGCGGTGTGCGCGTGCGGCACCTGCGCGGCTACCGTTGAAGTGTGCGCGCTCTCGCACCCGTTTTCACCCTCTCACTGTCCGCGCGCAGAACAGAGGCGAGACTCACAGCAATAGTTCCCTATAGTACAGCCAGTACAAAAGCGCCGCGCGCGCCCAGCCGTGGCCGCGCCGATCTCCCGGTCAGTCGTCAGTCGTCAGTCGTCAGTCGTCAGTCGTCAGTCGCCTGTCGTCTGTCGTCGGCGGACCGACGCCACTCGCTCCAGTGCAACTCCATAACTGTGTGGTCGCCGTGTTTTGTACGTCTCGAACGCTGCCAGCCGGGTGGCCGCGCGCCGCTCCGACCGAGTGTGACGTCAGACTGTGTGCTGTGTGTGTGGGTGACGTCAGAGCGGGTCTGAGGACGCCCGCTCTGAGCTTAAGGTCGGTCACCGCGCGGGGGACGGGAGGCTGGGCTAGTGTGAGACGTGGTTTGATCGCTACAGTCCGACGGAATCAGGGATGAAGAATCGGGTTAAACGTTCTGGCGAGCGAGACGGCCAACCCCGGAAATTCGAGATAATCGTGCATTTCCGTTATGCGCAATGTTCATTGTTTAATTTGCATCAGTAATTTATTTAGTTGCCGCGTGTAGCGCTTGTGTCGATGTAGCGCCTCTGCAAAGCTACGCTGAACAACTCTGTGTCCTTACATTCCTAGCTCTGGACGATGTTGAGCGAGTTGGTTACCTCGTCTGCGTCGCCGAGCGGCGTGACTCGGTGCCGGCGGCGGCGGCCGAGCGCAGTTTGTTTCCACCTTCTGACTGGACGTGAGCAGGCCATTCGATGTTCCCTCAGATCTGTTCCCGGCCCGCTTAGTCGATTGATGGTGCTTCACCTGACATATGCGTAGACTCGTCCAAGGACCATCTACAGCCAAACACAATCAAAACTGCGTACTCGTTAGGTCCCGTTGTGTACTGTGAGCGATATCCATAGCACGAGCAATAACGAACGGCATTGTCATAGCCCATCAGGCCGACCTTTCCCCTCGCGTCGCTGTGGCATGGCCCCACTGCGCCATTCCCGGCTCCGTTTTTGACATGTTTGTGTGCGTGTGTGTGTGTATGTGTATGTGTATGTGTGTGTGTGTGTGTGTGTGTGTATGTGCGCGCGCGCGTGTGTGTGTTCAGATGTGTGGATGGATCGTTAGGAAGGAGATGTCGTGCTCCATATCAGCCTGTTGTGTAGTCAACTGGATTCAGTAGACAATAAACGCTTCTCCCTCCATAGCCTCGCCTTTGGACGCTGCCGTGGCACGGCACTGCAGGCCGTGATGACATCGGAATATCGGGTAGTTTGTTCTTTGAAATCGGTTTACAGTACAACAATGTGAAGCATATAAAAACACACACAAAAACTGACAATAGCGTGTTTATTGTTCTACTACATGGGTATTTTACTATCGTAAATTACATTATATGATAAGCATCTCGCTAGCATAACAGTGCACAACAAAGCGATATCAGCCGACACTACCTACCACCTAGGTAGTAGGCACCTAGGTGGCATACCATCTACACACGGATTATCTACCGCACTCCAAGAAATTGAGCATACAGTTTCTTCCCTCAACAGAATTTCCATACTGCGGGAAAAACGCTTTTTTGAAAGACCATGGCCGGCTTCATTTTGTTTGTCTAGCATCACATTGTTTTACGGTTTTACATTGTAAAGCCTAGAGTGCTGGTGAGCTAAGTATATACTTAATAACTAATATTAGCATACCGTATCATCAGAATAAAACACCACAGTAGAGCCCTTCATGGAATGGAAATTCCATATCGATATAGAAATGGAATGGAAATGGATGGAAATGGGACAAACATTTGGGGAATTCATGGAAACTGAATGGATTTGGATTGGAATGAAACAGACCATATCATTTTTTAGCAATAAAAACAGTTAAATACGTTGCATTTTGTGAAAAAAGATGGAAATGGGAGCCCAATTAAATATGAATATGGAACCGAATGGATTTGGATCTGGCTGAGTGGGATGGAATGGGATGGAAGCTGAAAATATGTCTCAGAAGGGCTCTACACCACAGGCAAAACTTGTTAGTTATGTGCATACAAAATAAAAACAGATCGTCATATTTCCTCAATCTTCCACGGAAATAAGAACCGATATAACTACGCACCTTGTACCTAAATCGTTCATGGTGCCAAGTACCAACTAAAATAAACAGTACATTCAGACAATTAAACTATCTATAAATGACTTGTCCATCCCTTGCTATAGGTATCCAGTATGTCCTTACCACGTCTCCTGCTCGACACTCTGCTTTTAATCAGCTTCACTTCTCACCGTCCGACAAGTCCCGCTCCCGTCCCGCCCCATTCTGCAGCCGGCCGACTACCCGCAACCACGGCGACCGTTTGACCGGTCACGGCGACCGTTTGACCGGTCACAGTGACCGTTTGACCGGTCACGGTGACTGTTTGACCGGTCACAGTGACCGTTTGACCAGTCACGGTGACCGTTTCACCAGTCACGGTGACCGTTTGACCGGTCACGGTGACCGTTTGACCAGTGCCGGGGATCGTCTGAGCGGTCTCGGTGGCGCGCGGGACGACTCCATGCCTCCGGTAGCAGTCAGAGCCGGTCGGACGGGTGCAGGACCGCCGCTGTATGGCCGGCTCTCGGCTCCTCCGTCGAGTAGAAGCAGCACTTTGGGTAGCAGACCATAGCCGTGCCGGCACCGCGGCACTCCAGACAGCTGTCGGACGCCGCCTCTGTCGGA
>JARBER010099934.1:5293-27294 GCA_030265075.1 Balanus glandula
GGTGACCTCTCGGCCTCCTCTGCCGTCAGCAGGTGAATCTCCGCCTCCACCTTGCCCTGGAGGTCAGGGGGGTCGCGATGGGGTCACCACTATGAAGCCGCACATTACGACGCACTGCTGCACGACAGTCAGTTTTAGAGGCTTTGTATGGATTGTAGATTTTTTCTATTGAAATATGTGAAACTGTTAAAGAAATGTCTATAGAAATAGAACATAACAAATATAATATGCAGAATTAGATTAATGCACTGTATACATGCTCGTCCGCAATCACGCTTACTGTTGATGGTCTATCTAAATAATGTATTGGTATAACTCTCAACTTAAGCTCTGAGCGGAAACTCCACGGAGTGCGTGTTGTCACTTCTGTGTCCCCCTGACACACCGTTCAAGAGATTGCCTCACCGTGAGCGCCATCTCCTCATTGTTGTTCTTTACGTAGAACGGCCACCACCCCTTGACACGCTTCTGCTTGAAGATGGACACCATGGGCACGGAGCCGTCGTTCTTCAGCAGCGAGAGCGTGCAGTGCTTGGAGGACTTGGCCCCGCGCGGGAACCGGTTCAGGTCGAGCGTGATCTGGCCGAGGAAGTCGTCCGACGAGAAGTGGTCGGCGTCCCACACCTGGCGGCAGATGGCAGAACTTGTAATGTGCTGTGGGAACGTGGCAGCCGACAGAGCAAAATCACGTTTTTCCAAGACTATCCAAAAACGATGCCACTGTTTTCCGAAAGGGAGGAGACGGTGGCACTTTGACGTCCATTATTTCCATGAACAGTTAACGTTAAGTTAAAATCAAAGAAATGGTGAACATTTCGCCCATGCCCGCTTTTTTACCGCTCTGTCAAGTATAAGCAATCCAATATAAGCACCAGAATGCAAACATACTGAAATTAAATTCACTAGCACTAGCATTCACAATAAAACGTCCGATTCCATCCAAGTCATCGGGAAAGTCATCGGGCCACTGCCGTGTCCCACGGCGTAGTCAAACCTGCAGCTCCAGTCGTGCGGGTATTTTGCACTCGGACTCGTCCCAGGAGAAGAGCGATTCCTTCCTCGAGATGACGATCTTCTGCTCGGCCACCAGGTAGTCGAACGGGAAGATGAAGCGCCAGTTGAAGTTGCCCTCGCCGGTCAGCGATCGGTAGTGGATGTCGGTGCATTGGCAGTCATCAGTGCCCTTCAGCCATCTACCGGAGAGGCAGAGCCGACATTAGGTCGATATTTTTATAAATACAACATACATTTTGGTTGAGTGATGGCGGCAGTGTAGTTAGCAAACTAAAAAACGAAAGCAACACATGACTGTTAGGCGTCAGCTTTCAACAAACAAGACTGAGTAGACAGGATTCAAAGGAAGCCGCAAAATGTACGAGTTCCCTTAAGTGGTATGCTAGTCCGCATTACACCAAGGTTCAGCGGCACAGCCTAACAGTGCAGGGGGCTGATCAGAGCTTTGCAACGACGGGATCAGAAAACACTGACTACAAAGTCGTGTAATTAGAGTTTTGACACCAACCCTTTGACGTAGATGTCGGACATCTTCTCTCCGGTGAAGAAGGCGTCATCCTCCAGCACGACGTCATCCGTGTTCCAGATGATGACGCGTAGCTCGTAGGACTTGGGCTTGCGAGGCGCAATGTCCACGGGAGGAGGAGGCAGCGGCATGTCCATCGGGAACATGTCCACCCACATCTCCAGCTTTCCCTGTGACACACATAAAAATAGCAGCTTATCGAAATCAATAGTAAAACTAATATCGACCATCATAGACGATAGACTACCCTCTTCTAATATGCTAACTTGTACCAGTTATATAAAACTGGATTGCTTCATGAGATGTAACGTTATCGGTTTCGCGCAGCCTTTTATTAACAGCAAGTCCTAAGAAACAGGAATCTAAGTCTTATCGACATAGTATATTGTCACTACTGCGTGTCTGCTGCCAGTACTGCGCCTAAAACACGATTGCATAAGCCTTGCCTAACCGTAAGTCGCAGTAACACCAATGAACGCATACCAAAACGACAATGCCGTCCGTGTTCCGTGTCCTGAATATTGCGTCTTTACATTCCACTCAATCCTGGCCACATGCACTTCCCGCCGATTCGTGCAGCAAACCGACCTGCTCGATGCCCGGCTTCTCCGGGTTGTAGAGCGGCCGGGTCTCGATGTGTGCTGGGGTCAGTTTGCAGCCGACACGCGGTATCTCGGACCACTGATGGAGCGCCGCCAGAGCCAGGTCCTCCTCAGAGGGCTCATCCGCTGCCGCAGATGGTGGGAATGGTTAGTCAGGTCAGCAGATACAGGGTGTTTCAGAATGATTGCCAGTTTTAAATGAGGCATAGGATGATACAAAATGTGGCAATGCACATTAAATTTATATTTGTATTGTTGCAAAAAAAATTGGGGGTTTTATATGTGCAATGATTATCCTAAAACACTTCGTCTGAAGTTTGCTATAGACCACGATGTCTGGAGCTCAAAACCACGGCAACACACCTTTCACACAACAACAGAACACCTTTCACACTGAATAGTTGCGAAAGATAGTGCGCTGAAAAGCATATCTGCGTTGCGATGCAGCTTTGCAAGTAATTTCCAGAAAGGCACAACATTCCATCTAACATGCCATTTAAAATCATAATAGAAATATTTCAATCAACAGGATCTGTTTCTGTCCATCCAACCAGACCTCAGGGCCGGGACACCAAACCGACCATAACAGATGAGCTCGTTGAGAAAGTTAAGCAGATGGTGGAACCATATCAAGAGACAAAGCAAAGTGTTTCCCTTTCCATAATCACGGAGTAGTTGGGAACATCAAGGCAACTATCTGGTGGGTCATGAGAAAGAAACTAGGCTGAAAGCTACACAAAACCCATGTTACTGTGCCACTTATAAAAGCACAACTGACCGGTTCAGTAAGTGGTTTCTCGAACAGCCAAAGGCCTTCACAGATCAAGTCATCTCGACGGATGAGAAGCGGGACATCGAGCGCTCTCGGCCCACTGAGGCGATACTGATGCAAATGGATCTAGAGTCTGCAAGTAAAATGCTTTCTGTTGCGAGCGATCGCAAAGCGCGAAGCTCGTCCTTCCGTGGTACATAGGAAAAATCTGAGTATGAACGGCCCAACCCGGCCCAACGCAGACCGGCCCGTGGCAACGGTTTTGATAGATAGATGAATGCGGAATAGATGAATGATATATGAGTTCGAATGAGGTCCACATTACAAGTGGCTTTTCAAACATTCACGGTAAAAACAAAAGACACTAATATCTTTGTAGCCTCACAAGGTTGACAAGCGTTCTTCTTGCTGAGCAGCCCCATCCAACCTACCTTGTTCCAGATCAGTGATGATCCATGTGGGTGACTACCACTGCACTTGGCGCGTACCACGTGAGGGTGTTAAAAAGTAGTTTCTAGCAAAAAATCCAAAGCGGCTGAGCCGATTGTTTTAAAATTTGGTGGGTGGTAAGGAACACCTTAGATGCAACTTTTCCACAAGTCAGTGCACGTACTCACGTGCACACCCCTATTTTATATCTCAGGCGTGCCGAAGTCGGTTGTGTTCTAATTTGGTGTGTGGATAGCGACCTTTCAGCCGATGAGCTTCCTGCATAGTGTGGGATTAGGGTGTGATTACTGTGTCCTGTATAGTGTGGGATTAGGGGCCTGTCAGTCGACGCTTTCCCAGAAGTCAGGAGTGGGGTGCCTTGGCACAGGCGCACGTGCGCACCCCTATTTTATATCTCGGCAGCAGCTGATCAGAATGTGTTCAAATTGTATGTGTGGTTAGAGACCTGTCATTCAATACTTTTCCAAAAGTCAGGGATTTGTTTGGTCTCTGAACGAGCGCACGTACGCAAGAGCGCCGACGCTCTTTGTAAGCGGGAAATTACTTACCGACTGGAGTTTAATGTCACCATACATTTCGTTTCCGCTCGCTCGTTTATCGCTAACTGCGACGTTTTAGTGGTTTTAGCCTGTTTTAAAATAAACATACTTTCTGAAACAACCTGTACATATGGCCCATAAAACAGGAAAGGTAACGATAAAACTGCTTCAGTTAAGAGCTAATTAACTTTCAGCACCGGCCGATAGACAGTGGTAGTGAACGTGATCAGCGTTTTCCATGTAACGCGTGGCCGCTGCTGCACCACTGGTCTGTTTTTCACAAATATTTACCGAATTATAACTTGTCATGAGAGAAACATGTCCGACATCTACGTTGGAGGGGAAGCATCATATCACGCGAGGTGGTTCAAGATGGTAAGTTATATAGGTGTTCATAC
The DNA here is from genome assembly GCA_030265075.1 of Balanus glandula. Lineage (NCBI taxonomy): Eukaryota > Metazoa > Arthropoda > Thecostraca > Balanomorpha > Balanidae > Balanus > Balanus glandula. Next base: position 9,595 of record JARBER010099934.1, read on the forward strand.
TGTTAAAGTTCCCGCTTCCCGTCCGTTTCTCCAAAGCACTGATCAGCGCCCACTGGCAGGTAGGCTGAACCGTTTCACCTTGATGCAATGCGGAACAGCATATCTATCAGGGCATTTACGGCCATCTTTCCTTGAAGTTGTACAGTAGCGTAGTTGCTGTTTGTTAAGCAGTATGATAATAGCTGTTTTCACGGTTAATATTCGTCGGGCAATTGGGTAATCGGATAATTTGGGTGTTGTGGGCGGTTTTATTGGCCTAGTTCCTTTAATAACACCCATTTTTCAGCTGATTCTTTGTATCAGTTGAAACTTTATGTATCTGCGCATTTTGTTTTGCGGAACGACAGTAACAATGACAACAACATAGTTCGCTTACATATAACAGTTTAATATAAAACTAGCTCTGGTGTTCCTAGATAGCTGCAGTGGTTTCAGCCATTTGGTGCGGCTTCATTGCGCCCGAAATCAGGTTCACTTCACTTCATTGCGCCCGACATCATGGCTTCTAGCTGGTCGGCCGTACGGCTTGTCGGTGCTACTGGCTGGGGCGCGCCTATATATAGCCTTGGGTGCGCCAACGGCGGCGCCACTTACCGGGGAGGGGTAGGTTATTTTTATATCTAGTTTATTTGTGAGGCGTTCGGATTTTTTTTAGCCTCTTTTGAGCACAATGTTACCTATCTTTTGTACAATGAACTGGACGAACCCTTCTTGCCAAATGTGTGCATTCAAATGCATGTAATTTGATCAAGCTAAAGCGAGTTATTGCATTCTAAGCTATTTTTAGTATACATTAACTCATAGACTTTCAACTGATAGCAAGCACATGGAAAATGCATGTTTTTATAAGCTAGGCCAACAAAGTCCTCATAACGCCCCGATTACCAGATTACCATATTACCCGACGAAAAAATGATCGTGATAACGGCTAATATAAGAGGCTGGTAGAAAATATGTTCAAGGGTCAATCGCGACATTCGCTATAGTCTTATAGGACGCTTGCTTGTGATGAAGTATGTTAAACAAGGCGGGGAATACAGTTTTCGGTGAACTGTCAAGCCGCAAGGATGGTGAACAAGCATCCGGGTAATGTATGCATACAGAATATATGCATCAGGACAATGTAAGACAGAACTGTCGCATTGTACATCAGGTTCCCGGTAGCACAGCTGTCGCAGCGTTACCCAATGTGTCGGAGGGCACATCCTCCGCTCAGTTTACCAGTTCGGTGCAGTTCCCTGCCGCGACATTCCAATGTCTATTGCCAACAGTCGTCAATCATATCATATCATATCGACATATCGATTCCAATGTCTATTACATTTGCTTATTCATATCTGATCGCTTGCATAACATAAATGCGAGAGAAGCTACGAGCAAATGTTCTCCGGTATCACAGTTCAAGCAATTGTGTGAATAGGATGTAAGTATTGTATGCATGTTGGTTGAGGGAGACAGGATCATGTGCGTGACTTAGTCCCAAGGATATACATAATTTTATAAAGAGGTTAAGACAAACAGAGGGTAAAATAAAGAGCCTCGGTAGCCCATTAAATGTTATAAAGCAATAGAATACGCACGCATGCATAATGCACAATTTAACATATACATTTGCACATACATCGATTCATTAGTTGGCATATCAGATACATAATTTGATAAGCCACCACCCCTTAACAGGTGACCAGGAGTGCCCCCGCCCTCAATCCCAAGGACGCAGCACATTAAGCGTTAACAACAAGGCACACCAGAGAAAATGTCGCGGCATTCCCAGCTTACAAATGAAAGAGAACATACAAAGAAACGGGCAGAGGCAGGACCGGGCTAGTTGTTAGATACGGCAAAAATAAGAATGCAGAAAGTATTAGAAGCTGAAACCAGCAAGCGACTGCCCACCCCCATTCGCGCTCATATCGGACATTCATGCATCCCCGATAAGGCAACAATTAATATATACTAATACACTACCAACTGTGCAACGTACTATATCCACGCATTTTCTCAATAATCATTTCGACCTGTTGTTCTTTAACAGGAATCGGTCCACCCATTTCCAGGCAAGCTATAGTCGTCCCCCTCAGAAAATAGGGAGGATAAGAAACATACAAATACAATTGGGATGAAAGCATTATGTTGCTAAGCATCCCAGGGGTGGTTCTCTCATATAGGCAAGGTAGGTAAAACCTAACAAATTCCGTAGCCTTCTTTCTATACCGACTTGCATCTTCCTTTTTTATTAATTTATAAAGTTTTTAGCTATCGGAGTGAACCTATCTTGGAGATTTCTTATGGTTTTCCAATGTTTTTTTCTCGAAACCATAAGTTAAGCGCAAACGTAACAAAACCCTTGCCTAAATTCGCCTTATGATGTTTTTATGCTTGTGCTGCCATGCCTACCTAGTCGCAAGGACCAAGTGACGCCCCTGAAGCATCCGAGAAAGAGTTGCGAAAAACGCATTAGAAGTGCTTGTCACTTGTCGTTCTAGAAGTATGTACTAATTGCATGGGGATAGCATTAGTTCATCCTGTTTTTGTAAAAGCATCACTGAACATCCAGTCTTTTGTGTTGAAACATGTGAAGTGTATGGTAAAAAAGTGATGTAAAAGCAAACGGAAGTTTAACCATTGTATTATATATTTGTTTGAGTGCCGTATCCCATTAGCAGTAATTTACTGGGGTCTGAGAAATACCTACATACCTACAATCTACTTACCAGCAACGACGTCCAGCGTAGGCCCCCAGAGACTAGCGAGGGTTGTTGATCGGTATTTATGTCGGTAAATAAATCATGAGGCAGCGGTTTCCCTGGCTGGCAAATTGATTTTTGGGAAGCGTGCTAGGAATGGCACATCCCATGATGGGCGTCCATAAATAATCACACAACTAGGAGTGTTTCACTGGCATAGTGATAAGACCCTCGCACTAACGTGGTGACCAGTAAGCAACTGAGCCTACATCACATAAGCATCGACAAGGCTTATGTGAATCCCTCCCACCCTAGTACATGTGGGCTGCAGCACCAGCTCGACTTCCTTGACCGAACGTCTTAACATCAGACCCACAAATATCGTGTGCGTCTGATTTCTCCTTATTATGTAAATGGACGCATCTCACCAATAATATAGATACGACCTTTATACGGCGATCTCCGTCCCCTCCAGCGACCGTAGCACAAACGAAGACGAAAGACGAATCCCCCAGACCACGTAAGCAATCTCAGAACAAGAGACTTATTAGCCGACGCCCCCCCCCTCCCACACACAAACACAAAGAGAAACACTCGACGTAAAACATGACGGTTTCTCCCTAGAACTCAGACGTACCGTTGGGGTCCAGGTTGGCACCCTCCGGAACGGGCGGGGCCAGAGTCTTGTTGCCAATCCGCACGTATCCCTGCTGGTAGTGAGGTCCGTCCAGCTTGCTCTCTTTGCACAGCTTGTGCAGGATCTGCGTTGGCCGCATCGGGTCCCGCCACGCGTTGTAGCCGGACCTAGGAGCGCGAATACACGCGGCATTTGGTTAGGATTTGACAGGAATGTCAGGTCAGTGCGATATATTTAAATCAGTGAAGACCAACGTCTTATTTGATGCAACCGAGTACTATTTCGAATACTACGTAACGCTTGCAGACAAAATATCAGAACGACGGAGAAAATAAAATTGCATCGCTCACAGGTACACACGCACCACGCACGCACGTACGCACGCACGCACGTCTGCACGTACACACTCGCGCACGCCTGCACGTACGAACACACCCACGCACTCACGCACGCAAGCACGCTCACAAACCCAAACCCATCGGTATATGCCTGAGTGACGCACGTTTCGAACTTGGTGTCGAGTCCGCAGGTGGCGCGGTGGCGCGAGTAGAAGCGGTTCTCCAGGTCGATGCGAGTCTCTCCGATCAGCTCGTCAGTGCCGACCAGGTCCCAGTCGAGCACCTGCAGCACCAACATCGAGTCCTGCGGGAATGTCGCCTCCACCTCCAGACACCTGCAACGCACGCGCAACGGCGCGGTGGCGGGTCATTTCACGAGACTCAGTGGTTTTGAATCCTCGGCGTGCTTGAATAAACTCAGACAGTGCAGGAGGAGTGATACGTTTTGTATTTCAACATGTGGTACTGACTTCGTGGTTTTTCATGATCGTTGTGCTCGAATAAACTAAGATTATCTGGTGTGAGTGTCACGCTGTATAAGTTTGACATGTGAGGACGTTAGGTCGTCATGCTGGGGGATTTGGTGGACAATGTTCTCGCTCTCATAATATGTTGGAAATAATTTTGTGTGGACAGCATTTCTTGCCGGGTTATTTGTTATTTGTTTATGTGTTTTCAGGAACTATAAATGATATTACTTTGATCTCTACGTAGGTTTGCAGCATGATTTGGGAAATCTGATGAGCCATTGCTATTGATCATGATGCTCGTCACTCGAGCTCTGAATCGCTTGTATATATCCTACGTTAGTATGTGGTTCTAACGTATTTGACTGAGGATGAAGACCGTTAAGAGACGCTTCGCCTAACGTACAGAACTTTGTGGAACGGGCCGACACGTGACAAGCTGTATTGTTAGAACCACGTCCGTGTGAATACTGCGTACTTTTACATGATACATTTTCACAGGGTTCGATGTCGCCAGCATAGTGTCACAAATAGTTATAATATGGATACAAGAGGTCACAAAGAAGGTCAATAATGACATACCAGTGTTTGAATGGACGCTGATGAGGTCGTCAGCCGTCAGGGAAAGGTATTGACTTTTACTGAATACCAGGCAACTCTGATGCGCACAATGCACATTCGGAGCATACTGACTTTTACTGAATACCGGGCAACCGGAATAACGCGCACAATGCACATTCGGAGTATATTGTTCCGATAAGATACGATTTTGATAAATTCTGCGGGCCTACAGCGTGTTGTCTAATGAAAGAGCCCGTCAGAAGAAAATGATGTCTCCAGTTCTGATGTCTCGCAGTAATGAATACATACCTGAGCGCCTTTCCAAACGGATGGCCCTTTTCCCACCCTTCCCTATCACCGCGTGACACTCACTTTCCGAACACGGGGTTCAGCTGCTTGGACTGGTAGTTCTCCTTGTCGCTCAGCTTCTTGCTTCCCAGCTGGACCACAATGTAGGGGTCGGCCTTGCCGTTGAGGTCCATTGGGTGCAGGTCGAGGGCCCGCACCACGTACACACGCACCAGCACGTGGATGGGCTCGTTGGAGGGCAGACCACTGAAGTAGCCCTTGTACGGGTCGCCGCCGGGCTCTTTGAGCGCTTCACAGTCCCGGGCGGGTGGCCAGCGGTACATCTTCAGAGAGCCCTGCAAGCCGAGATGACCATCAGACAGTCCACAAAATACTGACAACAAATTGGTAGGATTGGCTAGTCAGACTAGAATCTTTTTGTTTTTGTATTAGCATCAGTTATCACAATTGAGTTTTTTGCCAGCTAATGGTTGTATCAATACAGAAATTATAAATACGTATGCTCTTTGCTAAAGTACCTTATTGACTATTGTGATACGCGATTTGCAGTCACTTACAAATTCAAACAACACCCTGTTGCATCCTTGAAATCACATATTACTGATATTGATTTATGGTTTTCCTTGGTATACAACTTTGCTTTTGGTTTGCGGTGTAGGTACTTTTATGCTATTCATGCGGTGATGCTGCCCCAAAAGTGTTAAATATGTCCTGAATGTTTTTTTCTAGTCAATTCACGTCCATTTTCAAAATCGTTCAATTTTTGGTATGCTTTGGTCTGGAAAAGTTGGTTTGGTATTTAGTGTTTCAAGCTTTGGAAAAAGGTATCAGTTTGATTGTTTTTTTTAGAAAAAACTTATGCCATCACTAGTCGGCAGGCAGGCAGGCAAACTATGCATAGCAGACGGGAAGACGGGCGGTAGGATTCCAGCTTATATCATTTATGACACAGTTATCGATATATGTGTGTAGGTTTTGGCATCTAATGTTGGAACAGCCGATTTATTAACTGCAAACCATAACGTACTCGTATTAATATCTTAAGTATATCCAGTTTGTGATTCAGTCCGACAGCAAAGTAAACACCGGTTGATATTCTATCCATAGGAATTGGTTGCGTGTTATGATATTATCGCTACCATAAATCAATAGTGTGAGCTTTATTCTGATAAATTACCGATGGCGTTTACGCTCACAAATGATTTCACAGGTACTGGAGGCATAAACATGTGTTATACACCACCACCATTAGAAGCCCTCTGAAGCATGTCTTAATTAAATGCGGACGGAACTTTGGCCGCTAGTCTTTAGAGAACGAAAACCGGCTAGTACTTCATGGTTGATTAAGAGCATGTTGGGCTTCCTTGGACAATTATTGTAACCTTTCATAAAGTTCGATATTGCTGCTGACCCAAAGCTTAGCTTAACTTTAACCAAACTTTCAATGTTCAACTTTGGAACGCAGCTGGTCTAACAGCATCATGGATCATTAAGCAGGATGTTGTTGAAGAAATTCGCAGAGGAAACTTCATGTTAAAACTCCAAAGGCCAAGGTTTGTTCAACCCACGGACGTAAAATTGACGCATACAAAAATCTAAAAGTTTGACTGATTGAGACTGTTGACTGTTGGGCTATGTCAGTTATCAAAGAGATTTTATACCATCTTTTTCAATACGTTTTAGTATATAATTCAATTATTTCGGGACTAATCGCGTGTAATCCTTTTACGGAGAGTCACGGCGCCAGCTTTTCGCTACAAATTGGCTCAAGTTCGATGAAAAACATGGACTTCTCAAACAGCGGTGCCGAAAACAACAACACTAATTTTGCATTGGTAGTTTGTTGTAATTTAGTCCAAACCTTTTGAATGGATATATTTCTTAGGTCAGGATCCACGTTAAGCAAAGCTTGTTGCGCAGGCTCCGTCTCCAATTATTCAATCTATCGGTTCCTGGTATCGGGCAGAATTCAAAAGTGATAGTTGTACGTGCTCAGAATACATCAGGCCTGTTCACAGCCACCTGCGGTTCGGCGGTCATCCCATTTCCTAATGCGTCACTCAAGCAGCCACTACCGGGTAGGGACATAAGCCCAACTGTCTTCCTATACGGAGCTATACGGGGACAACTGTAGACCTGATTCAGTCACTTGGCTACCAAAACCATCCTGTTGGTAGTTTGTACTCCAAAGGTCATCGCAGTGCCAAAGCAAAGCATATCAGTAAAGATCGTCATATGAATATCAATAAAAATTAGTATACCGACAAATGATTAAAGAGCGTTTGAGCCTATTCCAGTGTTCAGAACACTGTTTACCTTGAATTTGCCGACTATCCGGGATTCATCATCACTGAAGTCGTCCGCCTTTTTTCCCCGGTACAGCTCGAAGGTAAGCAGCCACTCACGGAAGCTGCCAAACTCCGGCACTTGCTCCAGCTCACACTGGTAGATCTGGCAACACGAGGAACGATCCAGCCAACTGACACCTGCTCCAGCTCACGCTGGTGAATCTGGCAACACGCGGAGTAATCCAGCCAGTCGCCATTGTTATCCTTGTGAACCGGCGAACAAATATCAGCATGAGATGGATCAATATCAAGAACATCACGACAAAAAAACAGTAAGCAAGGTACCTACATATTTATTGAAAGTTGTACGACTGGGGTATGACAATAATTTTTTTTAAGATCTAACTCTCATTTAGTCCGATGCTCCAATGCAAGGAAGCAAAAGTAATTGGCTCAATAAATTTGCAGTGCTATATAATCCGTCAAAACGCTTTAGTCACTTTGAACTAGCTAGACCAAAACACCAGATCATACAAAATAAAACTTGAATATGTTCAAGCTAATGATAGTATTTATTACGTCCCAAATGTCACCGATGGCAATCCCAGCTTTGCTACAACTGCCTCCATGGGAAATATCAAACCACCACGCTAGTTAGCAGCACCTGACGTCACAACGCCGTCATCATGACGTCAATGTGACGACATGACGTCATGGCTGACGTCATTGCCTACCTGCAGTAGCGCTGTGCTTTTCTTGTTTTTCCGCCGGAACTTAGGACTGATCCTCGCGGCCAGACGGACAGCCTGGCTGGCGCTCTTGAAGCCGACCTTGCGAGTCTTGGTGGGCGGTACCTGGGTGGCCGGCTCGGCCGTGGGTTCGATTCCCAGCAGGCGCGCGCGGCACTGTCGCTCACTCTGTCCGCGGGGGGAATAAGACGGGTCACCGGAGTCAGAAATAGAAGGGTTAGACGGGTCGGCCGGGTCAGACGGGCTAAGCCCGGTTTTCGACCGCTTTTTCCGACCCGGACAAACCGACTTGCCGGACCGGAAAACCTGCGGATTCCTGACCGGAATACCAGCGGCGATATGAGCCGGGAACGGTCGGTACCCGGCGGCTGGTCAGCCGATACCCCTCACGACGGCCAACCGGTGTTTTACGAACCGGCAGCAAGAGGAGGATCCAATCCGAGGCTTTCCGGGAGGGTGCTGGCGTCTGGCCCAGAAAGCCCAAGAGGCGTGCGATGTGCGATGACTTTAATGCTTCAGGAGTTTTTTCGTATCCAACGTTACAAGCATCAACTTTAAAATGTACTATGTTGTCAAACGACAAATGAATTAGAAACTCTCCTCTTGAGTGACTTCATGATGGTTACAACTTACAGATAGGTATGCTACAAATTGCATAAAATGATACGATGTATTAATCTTTTATCACAAAATGTAATGACTGTCTCAACTGTTCAACAATCAATCGTGATCGACTGCAGGGGGACGGGGTGGGGGAGGGGGGGGGGTGTCATCCCTATCCGTGACGTGTCCAAAAAATATTCGGGTCGGGTCGGGCAGGGTTGCGCCGAGGCTCATAATGTTTCTGTATATCACGAAACGACGAGCGAACGCTTCGCGCTCGCTCATAATAAAATTAAACATAGATACATCGATACGCATGTGCTGTGGAGTTTTTTCATGCGCACATGCGTTGATTAGAGTCTATCTTTAAGGAGAGAATCAGAACCAAAAGGAACTGAGAACAATATATGTGTAAAGATGTAGTTAAGTGTGAAGGTGGAATATGTGTATTGTGTGTGTAATGAGTAAAAGTGCAATATGTGTAACAGTGTAGTTAAACTGTCACTTACTTGCAGGAAGAAATAATATTAATCGGTTATATAAAACAAACGCAATAATTGGTCCGCCGTCAGTCTACCTTTTTTGCTCCCAGTCACCTAAATTGGGTATAAATGACTAGGAGCGGGACTTCATGCCATACACTTTACTAGTAAGACAGGACCATAAGTTGTATTTTTGTTTTTGATACCTTTCGTTCTGTCCCATAACGTACTCTACATACCCTGCTCAATATTCACGGCGTCTGCTGTTAATCGGCCTCCCGCTCTCTCCTCGCATCCTTTCCGATGCAAAGGAAATCAAAACTTGTGTTCAGTGTTCACAAGTTTCGCCAATTTAGGACAGAAGGTCTTAAACTATTAGATTTAGGACGCGCGTATCGCGTATTTAATATTGTATTTGTCTATCCCATCGCTGCATTCTAGCGCCAATATATTCGACTGGGGAGTCTTTTCAGCCGAGAAAACTTTGAGATGCGGGTTTCTCGACGCGGGATACAAAACTGCTATCTTATTTCAAAGCCCCATGTTGAAGATGAACTATTTCCTTCAACAAAATTGCTTTGTAAAAAACAAGAACAATTTATATATCAGGACCTCAGCTAAGGAGAATCCACTTGAGAGCACTGACGTAAATACATGAGCTAAATGATAGTGGAAGGCATACACTCGTTGAATAACTTCATGTAAATTTGTTAGATACATCTATGCTATAAATACATACTTTGAAGTTATTTTTGCAGTATGTAGACTGTGTCGCAATACATGGGTGTATTGCGGGTTGCCTTTTTATGTGAAGCAGACTTATATTGTTTAGCTCAGACGCTTAGACTGCACCGCTGAACACCATTGTATTGCGAACAGCGGTGGGTCAATCTCTTTTGTGGGTGTCAAGACACTTACAATACATATTGGTATGTTATTGATCATACAAACTTATATGAAGATCACTTTTTGTTTATATCATGATATCACTGCTTAAACGAATGAGTAGTAGGTCATGATGTCAAACATTTGCTTGAAATCTTCTTGCTACTGTGATCGTGATTATTTAATGTCATCAAACTACATAGGTTGGTACTTTATTGCATCATCATGGCGATAGCTTTCAAGCAACCGAACTGTTTTTATCATTAATTGATGCATTATTTCGTGCTGAAAGATTGTCTATCCTCATATTATGTATATACGTCCGCTTCCATAGCAGCTTCAATATCTTCAAGTCTATACTTTTCTCCTTCTTTAATAAACTTGAATGCAGTAAACTAGAAATTATGCAGTAAACTAGACCAAACTGCATGTAAGCTAGGACCGTTTCGGTTTCATCCTAAATTTGTTTCAGTCAGTATTACCTGACTTAGTTAGAATTATGATACTTATTTTGCACCTGACAGCATAAGCCGGTTTACCGTTTCTTGACCTGGTCAAACTGACCAGACATTAGCGCTTCTTCAAAAAGTATGTCTTAAACTAAGGCCAGCCCTGTCAACACTTCACAAAATATCACTTTCCGCAGCGGCAGCGGCGACCCAGCCCAGGCGACTGAGCGAGGAGCTTGTTGAGTCCGCTCTATCGTCTCAATATTGAACTGAGCTTGCAATGATAGAAACCACTTTAATTTGTCTTGCATTGAGCTTTCTAATTCTGCTTTCTTATTTTCTTGGCCTTTTATTCTAGCTAGAGAGTATTTATTTCCCCTTAGATATAATGCACTGTAATGGCTGAGGAGCTCGGTGCCTATCTTATGCTGTCAAGCTCTGACGTCATGATCACGTAAAATCACCGGATGACGCTACCATACCCGGCCTAGATCAATTGTATTCCGTACAATAAGAACTTCGTGTTTTAAGTTTTCCTAAAAAACACAAACTGGCAAGAGGCAAAAAGAGACTACCTCCTCTAGGCGCAAATCTATCAGGCAGCTCGATTTTTCCGGCTGGCACTTTACATGTTCTGTTTCAAATTTCCGGTTCCCCGGATATGAAGGATTTCGGTCAATCGCGGCGACAACCTCAACTTTTCATTTTTCGACCGACAAACCATTTTTTCCGGTTTGGAAGGGCGGTAGGAACCGGGCATTAGAAGGAAGATATGAGTCAGGTGAGTCAGATGTATCACACGGATCACATGGATCCAACGGTGTCTACGTGTTCCATGGGTCCCACAAGTCACGTGAATCGCATGAATCGAAAGAGGGCAGTCAGACTGCAGTTGCTAAAGCCTTCAGAAGTGTTGTGATGTTCGTGCAAATAATTATGATTCTCACATCACCTGACTCCGGTGTGCGGCTATAATGTCTTGGGAGCTATACTTGGGAATGCAAAAAGCATGGTCACGTGGAATAACAGGACAAAACATGGTCTGCACGTGTCGCCAGCAGGAGCCGCGGGAATGTTAAATGATCTGCAGCCAGAGCATTGCATAGTTAACATGCCTCGCTAATGGAACATTCTCAAGGTAGTCCATAACACTCAGTGCAGCCTTCTGGTATTATGTCCATTTAATAATAGCCGTTTTCATGATTGATTTGTGAGTTGCTGATGATCAATGTTACTGAAGTTTTTTGAGGATATTCCCAAACATATCTCGTTTTGTATTTAAGCTCAAGGATGCGTTTTTATATGCAATTTGTTTTTCTAGAAATGTTTCCCATGGGAACATTTTAAGCACAACATTGCATACAAATTTCATCCCAAAGCTTATATCCAAAAACATTTCTAAGGATTTCCTCATAAACCTCAGAAACGCTACTCTCAGCAACGCAAAAATTCATCGTAAGAACGGCTCATACAAATGTTCAAGAAATCGTAATTTTATCGTCATCGTAATTGTGTTTCAATGCTCTGGCTAATGATCTTTACGGTAAAACATAGAGAGCGAAGAAGTTATTGTCACGCCAGATTGTCAAATACTGCTGTACGATTTCTTATCCGTTGTCTCTGTTCCCTTACCTCGATGAGGGCCTCTTTGGAGGCGAAGTACTTGGTCCACCAGTCCTTGGCGCCCTCGCCCTCCTCCTCGTCACTGGTTTGGGAGTCGCGCCGGCGCTGTTTCGGCTTTTCGCGCCGTTTCCGTTTGGCGGGAGCAGCCATCACGCGGTGGCCGGCACCACCATTCCGGCAGCCCTGAAGCCACGTGTCAGGTGTCAATTGTGACAGGTGGCCTGTGACAGACATGCGACAGGTGACATGTACAAGGTCAATGTGACAGGTGCCACGTGTCAGGTGTCAGTTGTGACAGGTGGCATGTGACAGGTGTCATGTGACATTTGTCATGTGACAGGTGCCATGTAACAGCTGTCATGTGACAGGTGACAGGTGACAGAGGCAGGTGGCAGACCCGGCAGGTGTCAGGCATCAGGTATCAGATGTCAGGTGTTAGGTGAGGTGTCAAGTATCAGGTAGCATGGTCAGTGGTCACATACCGTGTGTCAGGTGTCATGGTATACATAATGTGTCATGTGTCATGTATCGTGTGCTATGTGAATGCGTCATGTCATGTGCCAGTTTGAAGGTTTATGTGCCATGTGTCATAAACCTTCAAACCTTTTGAAGGTGTATGAGCCATATGGCATGTGTCAGGTGTCATGTGTTAGCTGTCATGGTCATTTATCATGTTTCATGTGTCAGCTGGCATGCTCATAAGTCATTTGTCATGTGATATGTGTCAGGGTTAGTTGAAAGGTGGCAGACTTGGAAGGTGGCAGGTGCCAAGTGTCATCTGTCAGGTGGTAGACCTGGCAGGCGACATGTGACATGTGCCATGTGCCACCTGTGTCAGGTGTCAGGTGATAGGTGGCAGGTCTCTTGTGTCAGCGTAAGGAATGGCTCCCTTTGCATCAGGTATCGCTTTAAGTGGTGATGAATGTCTGTACAACTACTACAGGAGCTCTGTGGCCCTTCCGAGCACTTCATAACAAAGCCTTTCATACTTGACACACCACTTGGCTGTGTTCGGTAACCCTACGTCATCCCCGTTATGACTGCTGTATCGCTGGAGACATCCATCGACGGCAGGCACGAGCGACGGGTCATAAAGTTGTTTGTCTAAAGTCCATTTACTCTAGTGATTGGTGACCGATACTGGCGAAGGAAGACGACCAATCGCCCGAGTAGGCACGCTCGCAAGCAGGTTCACTGGCGAATGTTTGGACAGGGAGGCAACTTCGGAGTTATTATACGTGCGCTGATGGATAGTATTGCAGGGGGCGTAATTTTACCAGAGAGAAAGTTGGAGCTCAGAAGTTAGACAAAGTTTGAGTCTTCATAAACAACATCGTGGTATTGTATCGATGAGGTTGGTTGCTTATAAAGTTGGACGAAGTTCTTAGTACCTTTAAACATTGGACTGAGGCTGAAAATTAGATAACCCAGCATCATTCATGGTAAGCAAATAAAGTCAAAACATCAAAATCATACCGTCATATTCATACTTCGAGCGAAACATCTTGAGGTCAAAAATTACCTGTAAGTCTAAACAAACTAAACTCGTGCATATTTGTTTAAGTCGTATCAAAGTAGTCGTTCCAGAAATGTTAACAAATTCGTTTGCTGGCATGCCTTGAATCATGTCACAACTCGTGAGCTATTCCAAAGAGCCAAAACTAACCAGCATGCCACTAAGACCATCCACAATGTCATTATTTCACGTTACCCTCTGACCTGTCCGCCGGGACCGGCATTGATCAGGACGGAAAGTTGCCCGATACGTTACCGGAAACTTTGTGAAGTGGCGGGGGTAACTGGGTTTAGAGCCGCCAAGTTCGCCAGTTTCGGTAACTCGATTACCGAAAATATTCCAAGAGAGATGCGCATCAACCGTCGAGCGCAAGCTATACGCGCTCAGTATAATTGTGAGCGCACTTCAAGCGCCACAGTTGTGACGCAGGAGCATCACGGAAGATTGACCATCCATTTCTAATCAGACCACAACACAAATTAGATACTTTAAATAGAGCAAACTACTGAGAAAATACACCAGCAACAGGCAAAATGTCTGCAGAAATCGTCAGCACGTCGCCCCGCTATCATCTCTCGGCGGACGACGTACGTAGTCGATGGTGATGAGTGTATCCCTCTGTAGCAGCGGGCTCCTCTCGCCGTCTACCCGGTACTCTCCACCGCCCTGTGACGTCATCAGCTGCGCCATCTGCGGCAGCAGCTGACTGCCGTCCGTCAACGGCTGCTGCTGAAAACACGAGCAGGTCTTACAGAAGGGCGAACAGGTGACAACAAGTTGCTGGATAGTTATGGAAGGATCTGGGTTGATATTATTTTAAGCCAAGCCCATGAGGTGGTTATGTAACTATATTTCAAAAAAATTGGTACCTACACACACTCGAAATCCCTTCGCCTTGGTGTAGAAATAAACCATTAAAACTGTCAGTACCTACTGGTTTGCAGGTATATGATCACAATCTACATACTGACTTGCTGTGCTCTGGCATGACCAATAACAGTGTCCACAGGGCCTTGCAGACAATGACGTCACTGATACTGAGGCTATTGCTGTATTGGCCAACTTGACCGTATGCGGTACACCCATCTTCCTCAGTATCAGTGACGTCATGCTCTACCTAACCTCATGTTCTAGTAGTTTTGAGTGGCCGCTGGACTTACCCCGGCCGCAGAGTTGGGCTGGGGCCGCACCATGTACCGATGGATGTTGGCGATGATGTGAGTACCGACCAGTGTGAACCGGCCGAAACTGCGGCAGTCGACCACACGGATAGTGATGGGCGGACAGTACACCTCCTCTTCAGGCAGCTCCTGAAGAATGAGTACCAGAGTGAGATAGATAGTGATGGCCGGACAAAACACACCCATCACTATCTGGGAGTATACTGACCGCCTCTCAGCTATTGAAATAATGACAAAATAATGACAGTACACTTGTTTCTTAGGCAGCTCCTGCAGAAATGTAAATGGCGTGAGCTGAGGAAGATAGTGATGGAGAAACAGTATTATGCTCGTAATGGGATTGGGAACAATTTGGTAGGGTAACAATGTTTTTAGTTCATAAAATCAAAGGTGATTTTTCATACTGTAAATTTAAAGAGCGTTTTAATAAGCTCAGAAAATATACAAACCAAACTAACTAGGGTCATGTCCTTGTAGTTGTAACGTCACGAAAGTGCACAAAATAATGACCGAAAATGACGCAGATGTAATATCTTATGCTCAGCGGGAAAACAATAATCTGCTATGCTGAGCGATAGGCAGCATATGAACATTCGAACAGACGCTTCTTTCGAGGATTGATATGAGTTCACTTCCGATGTGTTTTCATGTTGTCACAAAATGTATCAAGTACGTTAAAAACAAAATACGAGTTGAGACCAACTTTGATGCTGGAAGTCGGTCTAAAATGTTGTCAAGAAGTATACTGAAAAACCGCGAAAATATGCTGATTTATTTAGGGATGGAACCCCACTAGTTTATCAACGAACTGAAGGTGAGTTGACAAACTGAATCTTTAATGCCGCGAGTGCATAACAGAATTTAGTGCATGGCCGATGCCTAACTGTTTAGTAGACTAGTACATATTTTTCGAGAGCTCAATGCAGCAGTCCATTATCACTTCCGGTGGTGCATTAACAGATCTGTTTATGGACTGCAGAAATTTAGCACGCAGTCAATGAATAATCTGTTTTCGGCCGTGCACTAATATGTAGATAATCATTTTGTCTCACAATAAGCAAGTTAGAAAAAACGTCAGTGACTTTCAAGCATAGCATGTGTTTATGATTATTGACTGTGTTTTGCGAATGTTTGCGTTTTGTATTTAAAAATGTTTATTGCTGAAGAAGCCGCAACGGCGAAATATCCAATATAATTTTAGCCATTTATATCTTTCAATTAGTATGAGGTTACTGGTTATCACATTCCATTTAAACATTATGATCAACCTCAGTGAGAGTTTCATTCATCTCAGATCTTTAATTTGGTTTAGGTCACTTTCAGGTCAAGGTCAGGTCACATTAGGTCAAATTTCAAAAATGATATTTTTCTATTGAAAAGTTTGTTTCTAGACCAGTATTAGATGATGTCGATGACGTCATATTTTTCTATCTGATATCAAAGCTCCCTAAAACGCATTTCCAAAATATGACGTCATTATTTACTGTACTTTATAGGAAACAATAAGTGAGTCAAAAATAAAGATATCGCTTTAAAATTTTGTATGGGCATTGTTCATATGTAGCTAAATGATCTTCCGGTTTTAAAATATTTTAGAAAATGTTGGTTTTGAGATCATTTTAAAAAAATGAAATTTTAGGAGTCAAAATCCCAAATTTTACAAAAAAACGAGACAGCCGTGTTGTAGCCCTTGTAATTTGCTGTTTTTTCTAATTGCAAATTAGTTAAAAAAATTTATTTGTTCTTTGTGTCAAACATATGCTTGTTTTATCGTAAGGTTCGTGTGTAGTGACGTCACTTAAACCCATATATCCCAAATGGTTTTCGAAAACTTTGGGATCTTTTTTACAAAAGATGTGAAATTGATGGAGGATAAGGTGGTTAAAGTTTAAGCTCGATAGCGCTATTGTGCTCTGAGTTATTTCGAATATTCGTCAGGGGGCAATTTTTGCCCCCGGTCAAGAGCGGGTTAACCTAATCATTAGTTCAGCAAAAAGAATATGACGTTAGATGGTTTCGTGAAATGCATATTGCCAGTTCGCTGACAGTGTTATTATTGGCCCCACAGATGACGCCATCGACCATTCTGGGATCGAGAGCACCAGGCATTCTGCACGACAGCCTCTCGGCCGGCCTGGCGGCATATCACCAGTGACGGCTGGCTGATCGTCGAAGGCGACCCGGTGGTCCAATTTGTCACCCTAGCGTCGCGGATGGACCAGCTACTCACCTGGGGGGCATTCTTCACGGTGTTTGCCCAGGCACACACCCGCCCCGCGATCCAGGTAACCGCTCACCTGATGTGCGCGTTCATCCTGCGCAGCAGACACGACGTCGCAGCCAAAGCAGTGGCACCTACTGTCACAGTATGTGGAGTAGAGTGCACAAGAGAAGGAGCAGCCTAGAGAATGAGGTTGATGAGAAGTGGAAAAAGGGATATGGTTGAAAGTGTGCACAAATCGTCAGCGTACAGGTGGCCTCAGCTGCTGGTCCAGGGAGACTTCGACTTAACATTAACATGGGTAGAATTCTTGTTCTGCATTGTTTTGTGCTGCAGTGATCTGCATGCAATTACAAAGATATTAACTTTGTGATGGTACGGGTTGCGCGAGGTTGCATGCAGGCTTATAGTTCCATGCTGTATAGGTTTGCGAGTAGAAGACATGGTACCTACTGCGTTGCAGAGAGTTCAGGGGTAACAAAGGACGGACTGTGATATTGTGATCTTGTCAATTATCGTCATCGTCATCGCTTCAACTTTCATCCACATATTTTAAATACATGATTGCCGTTACAAACA
This sequence comes from Balanus glandula, assembly GCA_030265075.1. Taxonomy (NCBI): domain Eukaryota; kingdom Metazoa; phylum Arthropoda; class Thecostraca; order Balanomorpha; family Balanidae; genus Balanus; species Balanus glandula. The sequence continues at coordinate 27,170 of JARBER010099934.1, forward strand.
TGTTTTTTGTGAGATATGTACGGTGTGCAGCATGCATTTTGCATGCTGCAGGGTATGCATGAGTGGTGCGTAGCTTACTCATGGTCAACTCATGCATCATTAGTAAAGATGACCGGCGGATGGTT